>JAJOOF010062986.1:0-40539 GCA_029582545.1 Solanum lignicaule
ACTTTCAATTCATCCATACATCATCAATTCATCATAGATAGATGTAGAAAAACATAAGAGTCACTAATACAATCCAATCCAAACACAATTTCATAAACTTTGAATCATAAGCAAAAGACCCACTTCATAAGCAAATTTAGGAATTTAGGGAAAACATGGGTTCTTCAAGGAATTCCATACGAAATCATCTTAAAAACATTAATCAAACATTAAATCATCAATATAATGGCTTAGAAAACGTTTTTCCATTGAACCCATGCTTAGATTAGAATTTGAGATTTTTGTTCTTTGAAACCCTTTTGATTGGACTCCTTGAAAGAAAGATTGATCAAGGATCAAGGGTCACCATACCTTTGTTAAGATTCCCCAAGAAAATTGATGAAGAAACCACCTTCAAACCAAGCCCTAGCTCCAAGTTCTTGACCTTCTTAAATAGAGGATTGTAGAGAGAAATATTTGAGAGGATTTCTTTTTAATTCTAATTGGAGTGACTTAAAAATGGAAGAATTGTCTAAAAGGGTTTTATAATTGCTAGGAAAGGAATAGAATAGCATAGGGTCAATTTTGGAAAAGGACTAAGGACCCATAAAGTCTTAACTTAAAATTTTTCACTAAACCCATCTAAGCTCGTCCTTTTTTGCAGCTTGACAGTGCTTCAATATATTGGGCATAACTTTTTACTCTGAAGTCGGAATTGGGCAAACTCGGTGGCGTTGGAAAGAGGACTGAAAGACCTTTCATAGGATAGGTAATGGCCCACCTAATTCATTTTGAGCTAAGATATATGACCATTTAAAGTTGACCCTTACAACTCACTAGTTCAAATGACTAGTTTCCGGACGTCACGGTCATTTCTAATCATTTCATCAAGTTCTCAACTCCAAACTCACATGTGAGGCTCTAGTTTCACTAGTTCGTTTTTAGGGTCATTACAGTATCGATGCCTTGTGTGATGAGGTAACTGTGAACCATGCATGATAACACCTAGAATTTTCCCCGTTGGTCCGGTCGACTAAGTAAGGCTATCTCTTGATATGATCTTAGGCAACTTCGAAGAGTGTGAGCCAATTTGATACATACCTTTTTTCTGGCCTACCTTGTGAGTGTGTGAACCTCTTTTGAACACCCCTTGAGCCTTACCTTTCTTTGTAAGAAACTTGATGAAAACATGACCTTTCTTAAAATCCATAACCCATAATCCTCATGATTTGTGGTTGATTAAATAGCCAACTAAGGCCGAAAGCCTAAGTTGGGGGTGTGGTGAAAAGAGAAGGCAAATCAAGAAGTGCAAGAAAAGTCTCCTTAAACCCATGGTTTTGAGAAAAAAGGTAACCCCTCCATAAAACAAAAAGAGAGAAGGGAAAGAAAAGAAACAAAAAGAAAAAGAATAAAAATGTTGTGGGATAAAGTACAAAAGAAATTGGTTTCCCGAACAATCCATGGAATGTGAATAATGGGATGACTTCTGAGCACTAAAGAAAATGATGAAAGAAGAGGAAAGGAAATATTGTGAGCACCACATTTCATGAGGATGAAAGTCACTGAGCCTAAATGACCATACAATTTCACTCTGCCCCATTACAAGCCTTGAAAAGACCTTTTTTATCTTGAGTGAGCTGAAACAATTGTCTATTGGAAAATAAGAGCAAACTTATGGGTGAAAGCATGCATTGTGTTCTTCTTTATAAGTGTGAGATTTGCATTTGATTCCAGAACTTTAAATTGTTGAACCATTGTGTGTGAATATGGAATCATTCTTTTGTGTGAGGGCATGTGATTTCATTTGTTGAGCTTGAACTTGCATTTGAAGCAAGTATATGGAGGTTTAGATTCTTCAGTAATGGTGTGTCACAACTTGAAACTTTGAGTTCACATTTGATCTTCGCATGAGTAAATGGAGTCTTGTGTGTGCATTCATGATTGAGTTTTGTGTAGCACTGTTCGAGAAATCCTTTTTGAACTGCCGAACTTGAGTTTTACTTGAAGACAAGCAAAATTTTAAGTTGGCAGTGTTGATGAGTCCACAATTTGGACTCATTTAGGGCTTGATTTTAATAGATTTAATGTCCTTAATTGCATATTTTGTCTCAATAACTTATGTAAATCCTTAATTTTCAGGTATTTGGAGTTTGAGGCAAAAGCATGGACACTACTTTGCAAAAGGAACAAGGCAGCTGAAAGAATGAAGAAGAGAAGGACCGAAGATTGCCTAAACCATTGGGCGAGTAGCCGAATTTCCATGGTCTTGCGTAATGTTCTATTGTGCTAAGCCCTAAAAGAGGTTACCATGTTGGCGATAGAAAAGAGCATTTGGTGGATCGCCGAACAACCATGATACCACCTAAAGTTACAAAATGCTGGAGCTAAATTCAAGGAAATTTCGGCGAGCAGCAGAGCCAGTTGGCGTGTCGCCGATCTATTCGGCGAAGGATAATCAGGTCGCCTTAAGATTGCTGAAGAAGATCTGAACACATGCTAATGAGTGAAATAATAGACAGAAGGCGATTCGCGGAAGTGTTCGGCGATCCCGATTTGGATCGGCTAAAGTTACAGTAGCCAAACCAAGAATGAGTGAAAACTGAAGCCGAGATAAAGAACGATCGGCACGTCGCCGACCTATCAGTAACATCCGATTAACCTCGCCGAATGGTCTGTAACAGTCACACATTAGACTTATTTAAATTGATTTTTGGAAAGGAGAGAGGGTATTCAGAAACAAGTGAACAAAACAATTTAGAGAGAGGATACCATGAAAGGCTTTGGAGAGGGATTTTTATTGACATATTATTAGAGATTTTGTAATCAAGAAGATTTTTAGCCGATTTCTTCATAAAAATTCTCATTTTTCTGTATTAACTTATGGGAAGAAGAATGGATGTGAATTTTTCTACTTTTGATATGAGTGGCTAAAACACTTTTATTGGGGTTTTAACTATGAAGCCAATTGTTGAAGTTTTGCTAAGTGGGTATTATGGAAATGCAAATAGGGAGGTTAATTTGAAGTGGGTGTAAATTGTAACTGCATTTTGAAGTTGTTTTGCATATTTAGTATAATTTATTCCGCATTGTGACCTTACTCGAGAGAGAAGCACAGAACCAAGGTACCAATCTTCGCATCCTTAGTAGTGGGTTACTCGGATTTCAACTTCAGAGAGTAAAATTTGAAATCTATCCTTTATATCTAGCTCGAGAGAGTAGATTTGATGAGGACAAAGGGCTAGGCATCTTACGATCAGTGATGAAGTTCAGGAGAATTTGCCATATAAAAGGTAATTGTTCGAGAGAAAGTTACCTTATATATGGCCCGACATACCCACAACAAAATAACCTACTGTTTGTATCAACATTCACCCTCTAAAGTAAAATTCGACAATTGGCTGGTCAATTCCCCAAGTTCTACTCTAGTATTTGTTTAATTGGTGTTTATTCTTGAAGATGGATTGAAATTGGCCAAACATAATCATAACATTGAAGGGATTGTGTCAAAGTTTCATTTTCGAATTAAAAGGAAAAACTACTCCATTGGGATTCGACCCCAACCTTTGGTTGGGTTATATCACTATTAAAAGATTGATGATGCTTAGTATTGGATCAAGTATCTTTGATAGAGTTTATCAAATCTTAAACTTGTATCGTTTCCTGTGGGATTCGACCCCCACTCATTTAGTTGGGTTATATACATATTAACGATCGTTGATGCTTAGAATTAGATGAAGTGTCTTTGGTAGAGTTATTCAATCAGAGCCACCAAGATGTACCTTCATTTGTGGGAAGTCTATTGGTGGAATGGGATGAAGAAGGATATTGCGAAATTCATGGCTAAGTATCCTAATTGTCAACAAGTGAAAGTTAAGCATCAGAGACCAGAAGGTTTGTCCCAAGATATTGGTATTCCTACTTTGAAGTGGAAAGATTTGAATATGGACTTCATAGTAGGGTTGCCACACACTCGGTGACAACATGACTCAATTTGTGTTATAGTAGATCGGATGACGAAATTGGCTCATTTTATTCCCGTCAAGATTTCCTATTCGGCGGAGGATTATGCTAGGTTGTACTTGAGAGAAATGGTAAGGTTGAATGAAGTGCCCTAGTCCATTATTTCTGATCGTGGTAGTCAATTCACTTCTTTGTTTTGGAAGTCTTTCCAAAAGGGTCTCGGTACTAAGGTTAAACTTAGTACGACCTTTCATCCCCAAAACGATGGGCAAGTGGAGCATACTATCAAACTTTGGAAGACATGTTGAGAGCTTGTGTGATAAATTTTAAGGGTAATTGGGATGACCATTTGCCATTGATTGAGTTTTCTTATAATAATAGCTATCACTCGAGTATTGGTATGGCTCCATTTGAGGCTATCTATGGTAGGAGGTATATATCTCCTATAGGTTGGTTTGAGGTAGGTGAACTTGCCTTGATAGGTCCCGAGTTAGTTCATGAGGCTATATAGAAGGTTTGACTTATTAGAGAAAGGTTGGAAATGTCTCAAAGTCGACAAAAGTCATATGCCAATGTTAAAAGAAGTGATCTTGAATTTGATGTTCTTGATTGAGTTTATTTGAAAATTTCACCTATGAAAGGGACAATGAGGTTTGGTAAGAAAGGGAAGCTTAGTCCCCGTTTTGTAGGCCTATATGATATTTTGAGAGGTGTTGGTAAGGTTGCTTATGAACTAGATAAGGCTAATGTGTTGGCATCGGTGCATCCGGTTTTCCATGTCTCTATGTTGGAGAAATGTGTTGGTTATCCAATATCCATTGTTCCTTTAGAAGGGTTGGGACTTTAGGAAAATCTTTCTTATGAGGAACTTCCGATTGAGATTTTAGACAGCAAGTCAAGAGGTTAAGACACAAAGAGGTTGCTTCCGTGAAAGTGTTATGGAGGAATTACTACTTCGGAGGCCAAGGGCAATATGATGTCCCGATATCCTCATCTCTTTCCATCTACTCCTACTCTAGCTTGAGGTAATGAGATCCTCGGGATTTGTTTTTAATCTGGTGTCATGTGTGTTTTATCTATTCCCATGATTTCCTTATTTTATGAATGTTCATGAGAAACTTGTGTTTTGAAAGAAAATGAGTTTATATGATTAATTTTCATCATGTTAGTGTGCATTGAGTATGAATTGCCTATAGAGTTCATGAGATAAATTGCTGAACATGCTTTAGCTACACTATTGAGCATGAATTGCATAAAGGCTCCATGAGATTGTGTTGAGCATGCTTTTAGCTTGGAGAAGGTAGTTCCTCCTTGAACATGAGAAATCTTGAAATTTCATGCATATCGGGTTGTTAGATATAGTTTCTACCTTCCTTGTGATGCATTGAGTGTGTTTAGCTTGGAGTTGATGTTTCCTTCTTGGTTGTATGCATTTTGATAAGTTTCATGCATTATGGGGTGCTAGTCTTGAGTCGTTTCCCTTAAGAGGTGTCTAGAATGCCGTTCGAGGACGAATGTTCCCAAGGAGGAGATAATGTAACACCACAGAATCTAGTAGGTTAAACTAGGGCTAAGTGAGAGGGCAAGAGACAAGAAGGGAGCTTGGGCAGCCTAGCTTTCACCAAGCACTGCCCACCTTCCCATGAACACCATGATGGTTCGTGGTGAGGACCACGAGTCGTGGTGAGGTTTGTGGAGGGCTTGGTAGTAGCTAGGCTACATTGCCCCAAAACAAAACCCTTCCCACGAGCCACTAGATGGCTCGTGAAGGCCACCACGGGTCGTGGGAGGGATCGTGGTGTTGAGATAGGATTTTAGGGGTTAAGGGGTGGTGGCCAAGCCACTGGTCAAGGGACCACGGCAGCCACCACGGTTCATGAGGGCCACCATGAGTCATGAAGCCATGCGTGGTGGTAGTTCAGCAGTTTTAGTTCAGTGGTTTGGGTTTTTTTCGGTTTTAATTAAATCAAAGCTATGTCTTTTTACCTAAGCCTAGGACCCCTATATAAGTGATTTTAACCCCAAAACTCACTCATTCAAGGCATTATTTCCAAAACCCAAAAGAAATCCCCAAAGTTCTTTCTCTCAAATATTTCTCTCTCTAGAACTTGAAGAAGAATAAAGGATTCAACCTATGATCAAGGTCAATCCTCAATTCCTCCATTGAAGTTAAGCATTGGTCTTTGAGGTATGATAGTTTTCATCCCTGGAGTTCCAAAATTCCTTTACTTTCAAATTTAGAAATCCCCAATTAAGTTAGGGTTTCCTTCAATTATAATGGGTCTTCAATGTTGATTTAAATGATTGAATTATGATCTCTTATGCATGAATTGATGAAATATGATGATTTTATGATGATTTTCCCATGAAACCATGTAACCCCCATGTTTTCAAGTTATGAATCATGTGATGTAGGATTTTTATTGTAAAGGAAGAGTTTCATGAGATTAAGTATGTATTGCTAGCTTTACATGAATTTATGATGAAATCCATATCTAACCTATATTTTCTAACTGTTCATGATTGAAAGTGGTTTTGAACCTGAAGAGGTAAATTATGGAATCATGCATTTTCTTATGAAATCTATGCAAATATTCTAAGGGGGCTTTGAGAGTAAAGTACCAATGATGATGATGTTGTTGTGTTGTTGAAAGGATATTCTCATAAACACATACTAGCATGATGTGAAAGGTTTTCTCACATAATAAGGATTCTTAGGTTGAAAGGCTTTCTCACCTAATTGACTCAAAGAGTAAGAGCTATCCTAATGAAACTAGCTTGGATTGGTTATCCTAAGATACCTATCCTTGGATCATGAGATAAGTCAAGACTTAATAACTACTCTGTGGGATTTATGCTTAGCACCGAGAGTATATTAAGATGGAAACTCTCACGTTAGTAGAGGTCGGGTTTCTAGAAGCAATCTACTTATCCATTACCTATGTGCCCCCATGGGATGATTGTCTAGATAGACATTAGTTAGTGGATCCACTTAAGCTAGAAATTCATGGTTCTACCTTGGCAAGTAGGACAACCCTTTTAGGTGTGGGTGACACCGGGGGATTATGTAATAGCTCATATGGTCCCTATGTCGGTTAAGGCTAATCCCCCACATTAATAATGAACTAAGGTTATTTCAAAAAGTATCGCATATGAGTTCAAATGTTTTAAAGATGATGCTAGTTTACATTGACCATGATGTTATGACTTATGTTTTCTAACTCTCTTATATGATGTTTTAGCTTGGTAAATTGGATCTCATGAAATTAAATGTCCCTTTTAGCATGTTTTCAATGTTTTATGCATGGCTATCATACTTGGTACATTGTTTTGTACTAATGCATACTCTTGACTACATTTGCCCAAATGTACGGTCCGATAGTCAGGGTAATCAGTTTCATGACTAGAGGTTGACTTGAGATATTTCTGAGCTTGGTGAGTCCTCTTGCTTTGAGGACATACTTTCATTGTTTTAGTTCCTTTTCATGTATTTCTCCCTTGGACATGATATTTAGGCTAGGCCTAATTTCATTCTATTATTTAGATGGGTATGATGAGACAAAGTGTTTTAGGCTTCCGCCTTGCATTTTATAAAATCTATTGGACTTGGACTATTGTTTTACGCTTATTGTTCTATTTCTTATGTTATGAGAGCTAAGTATCTTGTATGGAGTTCTACGGAGTTCTACACGCCATGTTACGTCCAAGGGGTACCCCTGGGTCGTGATAATGAGGGGGAGGCTACAAAGTGTTTTAAGAAAAAATTTAGTTTCTTTGTTATTCCTATCGTGCCTATGGTATGCTTCAACTTCTCCTTTCGAATGCATTGTTATGCATTTCAGATCATGCCTCTTGGTAGAGCTTTTGAACGGAATGCTAATGCATCCAATGCTAACATGGTTCCTCTAGTCCCAATCCATGAGGTTATGAATGGAGAATTTTGAAAAGCGATCCAGCTCTTGGCTTAGAGTGTAGCGAATAAAAAAATTCAGCAGGCTATAGTTCCTGCTAACACTAATGGTAGATCAGCTGCATCTAGGGTTCAAGACTTTATTTGGACGAATCGCCCCAGTTTCTAGGGTCGCAGGTTTGTGGGGACCCAAAGAACTTCATTGATAAAGTCAAGAATATCCTAGAGGTGATGCAAGTACCTGGAAATGATAGGTGGACTGGCATCCTACAAACTTAAGTATTTGGCTCATATCTGGTTCACTGAGTTGAAAGACAACAAGGGTGCAAAAACAACTCTTCTGGCTAGGGATTGTTTTACTGTAGCTTTTCTAGACAGGTTCTTTCGAAGGGAATTAAGAGAAGCTAAGGCAAAAGAGTTTATGAACTTGAGGCAGGGTTCAATGTCGGTCCAAGAGTACGGGCTAAAGTTTACCTAGATCTCCAGGTATGTTCAACGCATGGATGACGATCCAAGGGCACAAATGAGTAAGTTCTTGTTTGGGGTATTGATATACCGTGAGTATACAGTATTTTTAATACAATTCCGCAAAGAGTTGTATGTGTCTAGGGCCATTTTTTATTACAACTAATGTTTATTGTGCTATATTTACAGGAAATAGACTTGGACGAGGTTAAGAGAGAGACAACTGAAATTCTATAGAAGTTGCCACCCACACAACTGACCTACGGACCGTAGGTCCAGTCAGGTCCGTCATTGGGCTAGCGTGGAATGATCCTTAGGGAATTCTGACCAAGTGTAGAACTACAGAAGAGGCTGATGGACCGTAGGTCAACCCATGGGCCATCCTGCACAACCGTCGATTGATTCAGAGATTCTGAGTTCCAGTACCTGAGGAAAAGTTCTAAGTGTAGAGCCATAAAAGGGGACCCACAGACCGTAGGTCGACCTATGGTCCGTCCTGTAGGTCCGTCGTTTGTATCTAGAAGATTGAACACTCTAACTTTTGAGAAATTGTCTAAGGATTGAGCCACCGAAGGGACGTACGGACCGTAGGTCGGTTTCGTAGATCGAAGCCGCGTCTAAAAAAGCTTATTTCCTTATTTCATTTTCTTTTTGTTTAGGACAAGTTTTTCTATAAATAGGGTATGTAAACTCATTTTTTGGGGTTAGACACCATAGTATTATTTGAGTTCTTTGTATTTTCTTGGTTATTAACTTGCAAACTTTGGCCATTTTATTTCCTAATTTCGGTTTATAAGACTTTTGCTTTGAATTTCAATTGGAGATTACGGGTTTCTTCTACTCAATACGGAAGTTCATGAATTCTTCTTCTACTTTTATCAATTGTGTTCTTACAAGCATGAGTAACTAAATCCACAACTTTCATTGTTGATTTATGAGTTCAAGGTCCGGGTTAGGTTTCAAAGGTTTGAAAAAGGTCTTAGGAGTTCATTGCATCACACAGTCACCCACTTCCATTACTTGTAAGGTAATCGACTTCACCCTAACTTTTAATTCACTGTTCATTGTTGATTTATGAAGTTATGAAGTGGATCTTGACCATGGGTGGTAAAATTTTGTGTGTAAACCATGATTTGTATGCTAAAAACATCCTTGAGATGATAGAATGTGATTGTGTTATTTTTTTAATCAAATTAAACATTGAATAAGGCCTAAATTGAAGTTTTGACTTAGGGTTCCTAGTTTGGTATGTTAAAACGAATAAATTGTGAGTAATCATAACCCTATGGATGACAAACTTCCATATATTGTTTTGAAATGCATGATTAGACTTAGGTGGATGGTTGAATTTGTTGAAAAAATAGTTACACATAGAGGGATGTTTAAAAACTGACACAGTCCTGATCCATAGGACCCCATTCATGGACCGTAGGTTGGGTCCTTGGCTTTGTTGGACATGAAAAGCCACCAAGTGTGGAACCACAGATGTGGACTACGGTCCGTCATTTCATCGACGGACCGTTCTGCACATCCATGGTTCCCATCAGAGACCCAACTTTTGTAGGACCTCTGACCTACGGAGGGAACCCATGGACCGTAGGTACCCACCGTAGGTGATCAGATGCTATTGTACAATTTTTTTTTTGTTTTTGTTTGGTTAGTTCTTTAGCCTAAATATTTTTTTAGTGTGTTATTGGCTTATTTTGGTACAAACTTAGTTTTCACAGGTACCATGGCTCCCAAGAAAGCTCTGACCTACGCCGCAAAGGGAAAGTCAAAATCGATTGCACCAACCTTTCAACTAATTGATGAAGATACTGATGCGGAGAAAGATCCCGCCTATTTCCCACCTACTACTAGGACATCCCCCACGGCACCCCGCACTACAAGGAATCAATCCCGACAGGTGATTTTCGACGTGGTCACTGCCCCCAATCTGATGATGGGGATACACCGATCGGTTCACCGGCTTGTTCTTAGTCGACATTTGCTTCCGGCTCTGGCTCCGCATCTGGCTCTAGTTTTGATGGAACCAACACCTCATCCTCCAAGGCTACTAGTGCGGGGGACATTCCAGTGCCAATGAATATCGATCCTTATCGAATTGCTAGGGAGCCAAACCGATGGTCTGTAAATGGCCTGTGGCAGATATACAGAGACGCCCTAATGATGACTTAGAATGTTAGGATGGTTCGATTAATCAATAATGAGCTCCGGGTTCTCACAGGCAGTCTGCATACCGCGCCTGCCATCCATAAGCTCTTCAGGAGACACAAGTGTGATCAGATGGCCCGTAACCCAGGTCCTATAGCGAGGAGATCGTTAGGGAGTTCTATGCTTCCTACGCAGCTATTCTTCGAGGTTTGATTGAAAAATTCACCAAGCCCGCCACCCAGCCTCCACTCAAGGATACACTAGTGCGTGGGTATTCGATTGATATATCTGAGACTACTATCCGGAGGTTCCTCTACGGTCCGGGCAACACTCTGCCAATCAACACGGCCGAGTTTGATTATCGCTGGGACATAGTTAGAAACGGAGCATTCCAGAGGAATGTAGATCAGAGGGATACTCTATTGCGCTAGTTAGCCTGTCATCTTTCTACAAATAGAGAGCGCACCGAGTGCGTCAGCACCCTGAGCTTGGGTATAAAGAAGGCCACTCTGTCATTAGTAGCCATATTCTTCTGGTTGTTGGTGTGGAATCAGATGTATCCTACGCAGGCAGACAATGTGCTAACATAGGGTCACGTAGTCATGGTTGGAGCTCTAGTTGGTGGGATGGAGATGGACTTCGCCCATACGCTTAATACGAAGATACACGAGAGGGCCTTCAAGGCCACCATCACTTTACCCTTCCCATGCCTCATTTTTCAGCTGTGCAGGGATGCTGGAGTACCGGTATGGCATTGTGACTAGATGATTCAGGTGACCAAGACCCTGAATATAGGCTTGATTCGAGATGAGGCCAATGTGGTTGCACCGCGTAAAGAGTCGTTGGTTCGGATGCCACCACTGGGAGCAAACTTAGTTACAGATACAGGGTGAGGAGCCTATCTTTCTAGCCACTACTGAGGATGCCATGGCTTCCCATTCTTCGGCCGCCTGTAAGCCCCTAGCTATACAAGAGCCACTCAATCCTCCAGGTATGCTACAGTACCTCTAGCCCGTGTTCAGAAGCTGGAGGCCCAGATGTCCATACTACTTCAGCATGTGCGGCCTTGGATGCAACTTCCGATTGAGGAGTCCACGACTAGAGTTGAGCAGTG
Source organism: Solanum lignicaule (assembly GCA_029582545.1). Taxonomy (NCBI): domain Eukaryota; kingdom Viridiplantae; phylum Streptophyta; class Magnoliopsida; order Solanales; family Solanaceae; genus Solanum; species Solanum lignicaule. The sequence continues at coordinate 11,583 of JAJOOF010062986.1, forward strand.
GATGGAGCAGATGATGGATCGAAAGGTTCAGGCCATTCACCAGTGCCTTGATGCATTTGAGTTGCGTGTCTTAGAGCGACCAGCCCCCACCACTGATGTGTCTACTTTTCATACAGATTTAGCGAGTCTCCGGTCTGATCTTAGTGCCCTTCTAGCTCTACTAGAGACAGAGCCTGAGTGGGTCCCCATAATACCGGTTGATAATACGGTGTTAGATGCACTATTTAGAGAAGAGATGTTGCAGCTTGCTTCATCCTGTCATACTTGGAAGCGCCCCATCTCTAATCACGCTTCTGATGATACTAATGCTAGGAGAGTTCGCAAGAGGGAGATCTAAGAGACTGAGGTAGCTCGAAAGGCATCTATCATTGATGAGGAGTTACGGTAGCAGAGGATTAGGGAGATTGGTGTTGGTGCCTCTAGCACTATGAACATTACTGATGGTATAGCGAGAGTTGATATTAGCACTAATGAGGTTGCTGAAATGGTTGATGCGGGTACTACTGAGGGTGAGCGAATTATTGATCCAGCGGGCTCCGGGACACCAGACCCACCTGCTTGTTGATAGGTCTTCGGCGCTATGCGCCACAGGTTTGCTTCACCCGTTCTTTTATTCTCTACTTTTGTGCACTGGAGATAATTGCACTCTATTTTGTTGGGGTTGGGGTAAATGGGTTGTGAGTGATAGAGTGAAGTTTGAGTAACCCAACTCATAATCCTCTATTGGGGTTTTCTTGGCTGTTTTCTTTTTCACGAAGAGACTATTTTAATTTCTGCTGAACTGGCATGTTTAGGAATGTATGTGTGGGAGTAAGTAAAAAAACAAAAGCAAGATGGTATGAAAATCATGAGAAAAACTATCCGTCCAAAAATGTTAAATTGTGCTAGATCTGTAGTCTTGATGAGTTGAATGTGTTGAATCTCAATGTGACATGATAAGAACCAATTTGACTTCATGACTTAATCTAAAAAAGCATTAACTGGGTAATCTGATAATGAAATAATGTGCCAAGAGTGTGTAGAATGGTTGAATGTTTAGACAGTTTGTGCCAATATTGAACTTGCCTCGTTGGTCCTGCTAAGATGATCTAGGCTAGGAGTTGGGAAGTGATCAGAGGCCATTGTTCAAATTAGTCCACTTAAGTCTAAAATGATCTAACCAAATGAAGTCAATGTTCCCTTTGATCCAAAAATTTGAGCCTTAAATAGACCATTTCTTTTGATTCACCTAACTCACCTTCCCTTAAAATACTGTGTTGATCTCAGTCCCTCCTTTTGCATGTGCACCTTGACTTAGGCCAAAAGCCTAAGTTGATGGTGGCTAAGCCAAAAAGTTACCTTGATCTTGGCCTTGGTCCGACATCGAACAATGTACACCTCAACTAATGGAAAATCCATAAGTTGAGGGTGGCTATAAAAGAGGAAACCAAAATAGAAAGGGTATGAAAAGAGTTTTGTGTTGAAAAGAGAAAATTAAAGAAAGCTGATGTTACTTTGTGCAAAAGAAACAAAAAGATGATGAATAAAAGTGTGGAAAGAGAGAAAGAAAAATAAAGTGAAAGAAAAAGAATAAAGTGAAAAATAAGAGTCAAAAGTCACATCCATGTTGAAAAATGTTAGGGAAAGAAAGAAAAATGAAAGGATGCAAAAAGTAGGTCAAGGACGAGGTAAAAAGCCAATGTAATGTCAAGGAGGGTAGAAAGTCACTAAAAAGTACTCAAATGTACCACACCTGACCCTGAGCCTACGTTAGAAGCTAAGAAAGTCCTACAGTGATCCTAGAAACTAGTTTGGAGATTCTAAGCTCCCGAAAAGAAGGGTAAGCCTATGGTATTGAGCACTAACTGTACTTGAAGTCACTTATGAGCGTGAGTGTTGAATGAATCCTAAAACTCTAAAATTCACATCTTCTGTGTGGAAAGGATTTTGTTTGAAGTAAGGGTACTAGTTACATTGTCGAAAAGGTTGTACCTTGGTGATTGTGAAAAATGTATGTTGAGGTGTCTATTGGTCGGTTTGTCATATATTGATCCGCATGGGTTAGCTTGTTGACTCTAAGAGAAAGATTTGCACTGAGAATATGGAATGGATTTAACTAACCATGTGATTGGTTGAGTTTGAATGTTTGCTTCTACACAAGGGTCGTTTAGAGTCTTAGTGTGTCGCTTGAGGACAAACAACGAATTTAAGTTGAGGGTATTGATATACCGTGAGTTTACGGTAATTTTAATACATTTTACTTAAGAGTTGTGTGTGTCTAGGGCCATTTTGGACGAGAACTATAAACGTGCCATATTTGCAGGAAATAGACTTGGACGATGTTGAAATTCTACAGAAGTGGCCACCCACGGAAGTGACCTATAGACCATAGGTCCAGTCATGGTCCATCATTGGGCTAACGTGGAATGATCCGCAGGGAAATAGGCCATCATACACAACCCTAGATTGATTAAGAGATTTTGAGTTCTAGTACCTGCGGAAAAGTTCTAAGTGTGGAGCCACGAAAGGGGACCCACGGACCATAAGTCGAACTACAGTCCGTCCTGTAGGTCCATCGTTTGTATCTGGAAGAATGAAGGTTCCAGCTTCTGAGAAATTGTCTAACCATTGAGCCACGGAAAGGACCTACGGACCATAGGTCAGTCCACGATCTGTAGGTCAGTCTCGTAGATCGAACCCACGTCCAGAAAAGTTTATTCCCTTATTTCATTTCCTTTTTGTTTACGACAAGTTTTTCTATAAATAGGGTATGTAAACCTCATTTTTGGGGATTAGACACCATAGTATTATTTGAGTTCTTGGTATTTTCTTCGGAATTAACTTGCAAACTTTGGCAATTTGATTTCCTAATTTTGGTTTATAAGACTTTTGCTTTGAATTTCAATTGTAGATTACGGGTTTCTTCTACTCAATACGTAAGGTCATGAATTCTTCTACAACTGTTATCAATTGTGTTCTTACAAGCATGAGTAACTAAATCCACAACTTTCATTGTTCATTTATGAGTTCAAGGTCCGGGTTCGGTGTCAAAGGTTTGAAAAAGGTCTAAGGATTTCATTGCATAACACAATCACCCATTTCCATTACTTGTAAGGTAAACGACTTCACCCTGACTTTTAATTCACTGTTCATTGTTGATTTATGAAGTTATGAAGTGGATCTTGACCTTGGGTGGTGCAATTCTGTGTGTAAACCATGATTTGTATGCTAAAAACACCCTTGGGATAATAGAATGTGATTGTGTTCTCTTTTTAAATAAATAACACAATGAATAAGGTCTAAATGGAAGTTTCGACTTAAGGTTCCTAGTTTGGTATGTTAAAATTAATAAATTGTGAGTAATCATAACCCTATGGATGACAAAATACCATATATTGTGCTAAAATGCATGATTAAACTTAGGTGGATGGTTTAATTTGTTGAAAAAGTAGTTACACATTAAGGGATGTCTGAAAACTAACATAGTCCTGATCTGTGGGACCCCGTCCACGGACCGTAGGTCAACCTACGGATCATAGGTCGGGTCCGTGGGCTTGTTGCAAATGAAAAGCCACTAAGTGTGGAACCACAAATGTGGACTACGGTTAGTCGTTCCATCGACGGACCATTCTGCACAACCATGGTTCCCATCAGAGACCCAACTTTTTGGGACCTCTAACCTACGGATGGGACCCATGGACCGTAGGTGATCACTGATGCTACTGTACAAATTTTTTTTAGTTTTTGTTTTGGTTCGTTCTTTAGTCTAAAAAATTTGTGAGTGTGTTATTGGTTTATTTTGGTACAAACTAAGTTTCCACAGGTACAATGGCTCCTAAGAAAGCTCTGACCTACGCCGCAAAGAGCAAGTCAAAACCGGTGGCACCAACCTTTCGGCTAATTGATGAAGATACTAATGCGGAGAAGGATCCCGCCTATGTCCCACCTACTACTGGGACATCCCCCACTACAAGGAATCAATCCCGGCAGGTGATTTCTGACGTGGTAACTACCCCAATCAGAAAAGGGGGATAGACCGATCGGTTCACCGGCTAGTTCTTAGTCCACTTTTGCTTCCTCCTCCGGTTCCGCATCTGGCGCAAGTTCTGATGGCGCCAACGCCTCATCCTCCGAGGCTACTAGTGCGGGGGACATTCCAGTGCCACCGAACATCGATCCTGATCTAGTTGCAGAGGAGCCAAACGGATGGTGTGTAAATGGCCAGTGGCATATATATAGAGACGCCCTGATGATGACTAAGAAGGATAGGATGGCTCGATTAGTCCTGATGAGCGTTGGGTTCTCGCAGGTAGTCTGCACATCATGCCTGCCATACATGAGCTTTTTAAGAGACACAAGTATGATTTGATGACCTGTAACCTAGGGTCCTACAGCGAGGAAATCGTTAGGGATTTCTATGTTTTCTACCGGCCACCCTCCGAGGTTTGTTTTAAAAATGAGACAATCCCGCCGCCTACCCTCTACTCAAGGCTACACTTCTGCGCGAGTTTTCGGTTGATATATCTGAGACTACTATCCAGAGCTTCCTCTATGATCGGAGCCACACTTTGCCAATCAACACGGCCGATTTGGATTATCGCGGGGACATAGATAGGAGTAGAGCATTCCAGAGGAATGGAGATCAGATGGATACTCTATTGGGCTGGTTAGCCCGCCATCTTTCTACAGATGGAAAGCGTGCCGAGTGGGTCAGCACCCCGAGCTTGGGTATAAAGAAGGCCACCCTGTCATTTGTAGCCATATTCTTCTGGTTGTTGGTATGGTACCGGGTGTCTTCTGCACAAGCAGACAATGTGCTTACATGGGACCGCGCAGTCATGGGTGCAGCTAAGGTTGCTGAGATGGAGATGGACCTTGCCCGCATGCTTATTGCGGAGATACACGAGAGAGCCTTCAAGGCCACCACCACCTTACCCTTCCCAAGCCTCATTTTCGAGCTGTGCAGGGACGCTGGAGTACCGGTTTGGCATTGTAACAAGATGATTCAGATGACCAAAACCCGGGATATAGGCCTGATTCGAGATGAGGCCAACGTGGTTGCACCGTGCAGAGAGCCATTGGTTAAGATGCCACCATTGGGAGCAGACATAGTTGCAGATGCAGGGTGAGGAGCCAGTCCTTCTAGCCACTACTGAGGATACCCCGACTTCCCATTCTCCGGCCACCAGTAAGCCCTTAGCTCTTCCAGAGCCACCCACTCCTCCGAATGTGCTATAGTGCCTCTAGCCCATGTTCAGAAGCTACAGGCCCACATTGCCACACTACTTCAGCATGTGCAGCCTTGGATGCCGCGTGCGATTGAGGAGTCCACGACTAGAGTTGAGCAATAGATGGAGCAAATGATGGACTGAAAGGTTCAGGCCGTTCACCAGTGCCTTAGCTTTATGCATTTGAGTTGCGTGTCTTAGAGCGACCAGCTCCCACCACTGATATGTCTACTTTCCTAACAAATTTAGCGAGTCTCTGGGATGATCTTGATTCCCTCCTAGGTCCACTAGAGACGGAGCCTGAGTCAGTCCCCACTACAACAGTTGATAAGACGGTGTTAGATGCACTAATTGGAGATGAGATGCCGCAGCCTGCTTCTTCCCATCATTCTGTTAAGCGCCCCTGCTCCAGTCGTCCTTCTGAAGATACTAAGGCTGGGAGAGTTCGCAAGATGGAGCGCCAAGAGACTTAGGCCGCTCGCAGGGCATCTATCATTGATGAGGAGTTGTGGTAGCAGATGATTAGGGAGATTGGTGTTAATGCCTCTAGCAGTGTGAACATTACTAATGGTGCGGCGAGAGTTTATATTAGCACTAATGAGGGTGATGAAACGGTTGATGTGGGCACTACTGAGGGTGACCCAATTATTGATCCAGCGGGCCCCGAGACACTGGACCCACCCGCTTGTTTATAGGTCTTCGGTGCTATGCGCCACATGTTTGCTTCACTCGTTCCTTTATTCTTTACTTTTGTGCATTGGGGACAATTGCACTCTATTTTGTTGTGGGTGGGGTAAATGGGTTTTGAGTGATAGGGTGAAGTTTGAGTAACCCAACTCATAATCCTCTCTTGGGGTTTTCTTGCCTGTGTTATTTTCCCCGAAGAGACTATTTTAATTTTTGTTGAACCGGCATGTTTAGGAATGTATGTGTGGGAGTAAGTAGAAAAATGAAAGAATGATGGTATGAAAAGCATGAGAAAAATGATTCCTATCCAAAAATGTTGAATTGTGCTAGATCTGTAGTCTGGATGAGTTGAATGTGTTGGATCTCAATGTGACATGATAAGAACCAATTTGACTTCATCACTTAAGCTAAAAAAGCATTAACTGGGTAATCTGATAATGAAATAATGTGCCAAGAGTGTGTAGAATGGTTGAATGTTTAGACAATTTGTGCCAATATTGAACTTCCCTCGTTGGTCCTGCTAAGATGATCTAGGCTAGGATTTTGGAACTGATCATAGGTCATTGTTCAAATTAGTCCAATTAAGTCTAAAATGATCTAACCAAATGAAGTCAATGTCCCCTTTGATCCAAAAATTTGAGCCTTAAATAGACCATTTCATTTGATTCACCTAACTCACCTTCCCTTAAAATACTGTCTTGGTCTCAGTCCCTCCTTTGGCATGTGCACCTTGACTTAGGCCAAAAGCCTAAGTTGATGGTGGCTAAGCCAAAAAGTTACCTTGATCTTGGCCTTGGTCAGACGTTGAACAATGTGCACCTCAACTAATGGAAAATCCATAAGTTGAGGGTGGCTATAAAAGAGGAAACCAAAATAAAAAGGGTATGAAAAGAGTTTTGTGTTGAAAAGAGAAAATTAAAGAAAGCTGATGTTACTTTGTGCAAAAGAAACAAAAAGATGATGAATAAAAGTGTTGAAAGAGAGAAAGAAAAATAAAGTGAAAGAAAAAGAATAAAGTGAAAAATAAAAGTCAAAAGTCACATCCATGTTGAAAAATGTTAGGGAAAGAAAGAAAAATGAAAGGATGCAAAAAATAGGTCAAGGACGTGGTAAACAGCCAATGTAATGTCAAGGAGGGTCGAAAGTCACTAAAAAGTACTCAAATGTACCACACCTGACCCTGAGCCTACGTTAGAAGCTAAGAAAGTCCTACAGTGATCCTAGCAACTGGTTTAGAGATTCAGAGAACCCGAAAATAAGGGCAAGCCTATGGAATTGAGCACTAAATGTACTTGAAGTCAATTCTAAGCGTGAGTGTCGAATGAATCCTAAAACTGTAAAATTCATATCTTATGTGTGAAAAGAATTTTGTTTGAAGTGAGGGCACTAGTTACATTGTCAGAAATTTGGTACCTTGGTGATTGTGAAAAGTCTATGTTGGGGTGTCTATTGGTCAGTCTTTGTCATATCTTGATTCACATGAGTTAGCATGTTGAATCTAAGAGAAAGATTTCCACTGAGAAGATGGATTGGATTGAACTAGCTATGTGATTGCTTGAGTTTTAATGTCTGCTTCTACACAAGTGTTGTTTAGAGTCTTAGTGCGCCGCTTGAGGACAAATGATGAATTTAAGTTGAGGGTATTGATATACCGTCAGTTTACGGTATTTTTAATACAGTTTACTTTAGAGTTGCGTGTGTCTAGGGCCATTTTGGATTGGAACTAATGTTTATTGTGCCATATTTGCAGGAAATAGACTTGGACGAGGTAGAGAGAGAGAGAGATAACTAAAATTCTGCAGAAGTGGCCACCCACGGAAGTAACCTACGAACCGTAGGTTTAGTCACGGTCCGTCATTGAGCTGGTGTGGAATGATCCTCAAGGAAATCTGACCAAGTGTGGAACTACGAAAGAGAGTGACAGATCGTAGGACGACCCACGGGCCGTCGTGCACAACCGTCGATTGATTCAGAGATTTTGAGTTCCAGTACATGAGGAAAAGTTCTAAGTGTGGAGCTACGAAAGGGGACCCACGAATCGTAGATTGACCTACGGTCGGTCCTGCAGGTCCATCGGTTGTATCTGGAAGATTGAAGGTTCCAGCTTCTGAGAAATTGGATAAGTATTGAGCCACGAAAGGGACCTACAGACGGTAGGTCAGTCCACGGTTCGTAGGTCAGTCTCGTAGATCGAAGCCGCGTCCATATAAGTTGATTTTCTTATTTGGTTTCCTTTTTGTTTAGGACAAGTGTTTCTATAAATAAGGTATGTAAACCTCATTTTTGGGGGTTAGACACCTAATTATTATTTGAGTTCTTGGAATTTTCTTGGGAATTAACTTGCAAACTTTGGCAATTTGATTTCCTAATTTTGGTTTATAAGATTTTTTATTTGAATTTCAATTGGAGATTACGGGTTTCTTCTACTCAATATGTAAGTTCAGGAATTCTTCTTCTACTATTATGAATTGTGTTCTTACAAGAATGAGTAACTAAATCCACAACTAGGGTTGTGGGAGCCATAAGCAATTAATAATGTATGAATAATAACTATGTAATTCTTGACTAGTATTGATGCATGTATTGATAATTCTTTCGTTTAGAAGTCTTACTGTGGCCAACGTTAGAACTCTCCTTGTTGCTACTTGCCGGACCAAGGAGGTAGTTAATAAGAAAAGAATTGTCAACAGAGATTTAGTGTGATACTATCTAATAGTCTAATGTCAATTGGTGCGAGGGTGAAAACTAAGCCATACATTGATGTGATGTCTAATTTAAGGTAAAGGTAAGGGTTAGTAAACTATACACACGTAGCAGGACCAAGGTATGGGGTGAAATTTCCTATTTGGCAGACCAAGAACTTAGGGATACATAACTTACCACTTTGCATGTGATACACTTGGAAAGGATTACTATTATTAGAACTACCGTGTTAAGAGCTTATGGGGAACACATACACCCTAGTTTCTCTCTCACATTGATAACAACAATGTTTGAATCTTTCTCACTTGTTACTTGACAATAATAATTTATTTAATTCACCAAAACCCCCCACCCTTTTTTACTTACTTGTCTCGGAAATAAGTTGACTAAACAAACATAGTCGTAAGTTAAGTTTAAGTATAAACCATATTCCTCTTGGGATTGACCCCAACCTACAAGTTGGGTTCTTTATTTGACAATGATCGCTTATACTTCTTTAGGGAGGTGTAATTTGAGTGTATCAGGTATCCGATCTGGTGAAGAGTGAGTGCAGGAATACATGCTTCTAGGGGATATGCATATCTCCAGGCTAATGACTCATGCTCAGCAGGTTGAGGGAGATAAGCTTAGGGAAATGGATAAGGATAACAAAGAGGCCAGAACATGAAATTATGAATACTCACAGCAAAACTCGGGCGGTGGGAATCACTCACAGTTTCAGCAAAGGTCTACAGCCCCAGCACCTTCATCAGCTAGTGCTCCATCCCTAGGTTTCGACTGAATAAAAAGAGTAGGGCATCAGGCTCTAAGTCTCAAGGGAGTACTTTAGGTAATAGGAATTTCCCAACTTTTCCAAAGTGTGGTAAGAACCATCCGGGCGAGTGGCTTGTAAGAAGAGAAGGGTGCTTTAGGTGTGGTCAATATGGCCATAGGTTGAAGGATTTCGCTTCTATTAGGTAGGGGCAAGGAGGTAAGAACAATAGGGATCGGTCTGTAGCTCCAGCATCACCAGTAGGTCGCCCATCTCAATAGGGTGCTTTGTTTAGTACAGGTTGTGGTCAACGCCAAAACATGTTTCATTCTCTTTAGGCTCACCAGGACCAAGAAGGATCTCTTGATGTGGTCACTTCTACCTTATGAGTATTCCATCTAGATGTTTATGCATTATTAGATCCAGGGGCTACTATGTCTCTTGTAACTTCGTGCATAGCAATAAAATTTGGTGTCAGTCTCAAAACTCCCTCAGAACCCTTCTCAGTCTCTAGTCCAGTTGGTGACCAAGTTATTGTGAGGCGGGTATAAAGAAATCACCCTATCACAGTCTTCCAGAAAGTCACCTCAGTATATCTTGTAGAGTTAGAAATAGTAGATTTTGATATCATTTTAGGCATGGATTGGTTACATTATTATTATGCCTCAGTCGATTGTAGAACTCGGATTATTCGGTTTAATTTTCTAAACGAGTCAGTCTTAGAGTTGAAGGGTAGTAGCTCAACACCTATAGGTCGATTCATCTCTTACCTTAAGGCTACAAATATTACTTTCAAAGGGTATATCTATCATCTTGTTCGTGTTAATGATTCAAACTCTAAAACCCAACTCTTGAGTCAGTTCCAGTAGTAAATGAGTTTCCCGAACTGTTCCCTGTACATCTTCCCGGAGTTCCTCCCATAAGGGAAATCCACTTCAGAATAGATGTCCTACCAAATACCCAGCCTATTTCGATTCCTTCTTACAGAATGGCTCCAGCCGAGCATAAGGAATTAAAAGAGCAGTTGAAATATCTTCTAGATAAGGGCTTCATCAGACCTAGTATTTCTCTATGGGTGCTCCAGTGTTGTTCATGAAAAACAAAAATGGTTCTCTCAGAATGTGCATTGACTATCGTCAGTTGAACAAGGCCACAATCAAGAATAAATATCCTATCCCCAGGATTGATGAGTTGTTCGACCAACTTAAGTGTGCTAGTTGCTTTTCTAAGATAGACCTCAGATTCGGTTATCATCAACTTAGAGTTCTGGATAGTGACATACCAAAGATAGCCTTCAGGACTCGGTATGGTTAGTATTAATTTGTAGTTATATCTTTTGGACTAACAAATGCTCCTGCAACTTTTATAGACTTAATGAAAAGGGTGTTTAAAGAGTATTTTTAATTGTTCATTATCGTCTTTATCAATGATATCCTTAATTATTTTTGAAGTGAGGAAGAGCATGCCACTCATCTGGAAGTTGTTTTGCAAACACTCTAAGATCGCCAGCTATTTACTAAGTTCAGCAATTATGAATTATGGTTACAGTCAGTCGCTTTCCTTGGTCATGTGGTATTTATCGAAGGGATCCAAGTGTATTCTCAAAAAATTGAGGTAGTAAAGTTCTGGCCCAGACCCACCTATTCAACATATATAAAAAATTTCTTAAGTTTGGTCGGCTATAATAGGAGGTTTGTTGAAGGATTGTCATCCATAACTTCCCCATTGACAAAGTTGACTGAAAAGAAGGTTAAGTATCATTGGTCAGACAAGTGTGACAAATCGTTTCTTTGAATTAACAACTAGGTTGACTACAACTCCAATCTTGACTCTACTAGAGGGTTCAGACGGTTATGTGGTTTATTGTGATGCATCTAGAGTCGGCCTAGGCTGTGTATTTATCCAACAAGGTAAGGTTATGTCTTATGCTTCTAGGCAGCTTAAGGTCCATAAGAAGAATTACCCAACTCATGACCTCGAGCTTGCAGCTGTAGTATTTTCCCTAATAATTTGGAGACACTACTTGTATGACATTCATGTTGATATGTTTAACTATCATACGAGCTTATAATATGTATTCACCCAGAAAGAGTTGAATCTTCGTCAGAGGAGATGGCTTGAATTCCTCAAAGACTATTACATGAATATGCTCTACAATCAAGGTAAGGCCAATGTAGTGGCTGATGCTCTCAACAGACAGTCTATGTGTCACGACCTGAGCCTACACCCCAGACGCAACATGATGTACAAGACTCTGAAGAGCCTCATACAAGCCTCATAGCATTCATAACATAACACAATAAAAATAGTGTGAAATTTAAAACTTTTCTTTAAATCCATACAATTGAAAATCATTTAAAATAGCGGAAGTCTACTAGTCTCACATGGCCATCTAAAAACAATCTCTGAATCAAAAGTAGGGTCACAACCATTTACAATAGAAGTCTAATAAATGTCTAGTACAATGAAGAAAAGAAACATCAAATAAGAATTTGTCCTCGAATCCATGGGGACATACCACTAGCCTTGGAAGAACTCCATCCAAGCTTGAACTAGAGAGAATCAACTCACTTGCCGGAACCTACACTTTGTAGAAAAATAGAAAAATATGGGTTAGCAAATTTAATATACTAAGTATGATATCCATGCAAAAACCATGCTTAAAAAGGAAATTTTGATTGAAAACCATGCATATGCCAATTTTGAGAAAAGTTCACGAACATAAGCATAAGAGGCATAATATACAACGCAACCAACATATAAGCCATTTAATCACATTAAGCTTTCACCTTAAGTAGCCCTAAGCTATACTTTGTGCAATGTATGAATAGCGTCCCATACCACCATCCACACTAGTACCACTTTAAGGACACCAAAAGTGAACTCACCATTCCTCTTTTTCATCTTTAAACAATACTCATATATAATGAACATAAACATTTCATAAGACATGTCAATGATGTAACTCATAGTACGATCCAAGTAAAGCATACATCAACACATTAAGCATATAAGTCAACATTGTTCATTAGCTTCATTAAGAGTACATTCTTTCATTAGACATTAGGACCTAAGAGAATCACACCATAGCCTCTCAAAGCCTACTCGTGCAACGCATGGATGGCATCCCATACTACCACCCACACTTCATAGAACCATTCAAGTAACCATATCACGTATCTCATATGATGAAAATAATCATTAACCAATATAGACCATGTGAGCTTGACATGGAATCTGGTGTCATGATCCCACACCGTAAAGAGGTGGTTTTACTTGCCTAAGGTAGGACCGGTAACATGTTAGCCTAACTGGATCCACTAGCTTGAAACCTATGCGGATACATAGTTACGGGATATGAAAAATGTTCATTGAAACTCGACCTGACATTTATGGAAGGGTGCCATAAGCCTATCGATCCTAAAGTACATTATTATCATGCATGGGAATGGAGGCTAAGCACCGAGTGGATGTGGTCGGGTTTCAATGAACATCTTCCATATCCCATAACTATGTGCCCGCATAGGTTTCTAGCTAGTGGATCCACTTAGGCTAACATATTACCGTTCCTACCTTAGGCAAGTAAGACCACCTATTTACGGTGTGGGGTCATGACACCGGATGCCATGTCAATCTCACATTGTCTATGTCGGTCAATGCTTATTCCCATCATGTGAGATGTGTGCTATGGTTACTTGAAAGGTTCTATAAAGTGTGGGTCGTAGTATGGGATGCCATCCACGCATTGCACGAGTAGGCATTGAGAGGCTATGGTGTGATTCCCTAAGGTCCTAATGTCTAATGAAAGAATGTGCTCTTAAAGAAGCTAATGAAGAATGTTGGCTTATATTTTTAATGTGATGGTGTATGTGTTAATTGGATCGTACTATGAATTACTTCCTTGTCATGACTTATGAAATGTTTATGTTCCTTATGTATGAGTATTATCAAAAGATGAAAGGGAGGAATGGTGAGTTCACTTTTGGGTGGCCTTAAAGTGGTACTTGGTGTGGATGGTGGTATGGGACACTATTCATACATTGCACAAAAGTATAGCTTAGGGTTACTTAAGGTGAATGCTTATTGAGATTAAATGGGTTATATGTTGGTTATGTTGTATCTTATGCCTCTTATACTTATTTTAATGAACTTTTCTCAAAATTGGCATATGCATGGTTTCCAACCAAAATGCCATTTTTAAGCATGGTTTTTTCATGGCTATCACACTTCGTACATTAAATGTGCTAACCCATATTTCATCTATTTTACTACAAGTGTAGGTTCTGGCAAGTGAGTTGCTTTCCGTCTAGTTCAAAGGGCGAGGATTGAGTTCTTCCAAAACTTGTGATATGTCCTCATGGATCCGAGGACAAGTCTACATTTCTTACATGTAATAGACATTTTTTGAATTTCTATTTTACAGGTCCATGACCCTACTTTTGTTTCAAGATACTTTTAGATGACCATGTGAGACAAGTAGACTTCCACTGTTTTCAATTATACTTTTCTATTGTATAGATTTAAAAAAAGTTTTAATTTCGTACCACTTTCTATATATCATATATTATGAATTCTATGAGGCTTGTATGAGGCTCTTTGGAGTCTTGTACATCATGTCGGGTCCAGGGTGTAGGCTCGGGTCGTGAAAAAAGTGGTATCAGAGCACAATGTTTTGGGATGGTTTTAGGATTGATGTCTCACAAGACATGTCGAGTAGAATCTTGTTCATGGGTGTGAATCGCGAAATATTTATGAATGAGAGGCTATAAGTCATTAGGAAACTTCACATCTTTCATTACTCTTTAAGTCGTGCCTTAGAGTTTTTACTTTATGAAGTCCTTTAACTAACCCTTCTCATGTGTTTATAGGATATGAATACAAGAAGGGCGAATGCAAGAAGGATGGAAGAGGAGATCGTGAATGAGGGAGTTCCTTTCCAAGGTCCTCAAGGTGACCAAGTTACACAAGGCAATCAAGTGTCGGTTGATCCTCCGGCTGTGTCAAATAAAGAAGTTAGGTTGGCTCTTTTGATGATGACTCAACCCATAACTACTCAAGTTCAAGCCATGACGGTCCAAGCTACTAGGGGTGTTGAAACTCATGTGAACCGTATTGTGAGTACAATGGCTTCTAGGTTGAGAGACTTTGTGAGGATGAATCCTCCGGTGTTTCTACGTTTTAAGGTGGGAGAGGATCCCCAAGAGTTTGTAGATGAGGTGTATAAGGTAGTGAATGCTATGGGGGTGACTTCTATAGAAAAAAGTGGAAGTTGCCACTTATCAATTTAAGTATTTTGGCCAAGATTGGTTCACTCAATGGAATAATAATAGGCCATTAGGAGCGGGGCTTATAGATTGGGAAGTGTTCAAGAAAGCATTCCTAGATAGGTTCTTTCCCCATGAGAAGAAGGAGGCTAAGGTGGAGGAGTTTATCAATCTTAGCCAAGGTAGCATGAATGAGCAAGAGTATTTCTTAAAATTTACCCTATTGTCTAAGTATGCTCCATCTTTGGTGTCTAACCCTAGGGATGAGATCAGTAGATATGTGACGGGTGTGTCCGACCTAGTTGAGGAAGAATGCCATAAGGCAATGCTCCATGATGACATGAACATTTGTAGGCTTATGGTGTATGCTTAATCAATTGAGGAGTCCAAACTTAAGAGGAAGAATAGGGAGATGAAGAGAGTTAGATCCGATGAGCAAGGTCAATCAAAGTTCAAAAAGAGAGCTCCGAACCAAGATTCTTCAAGAACTCCTAAGGTTAACTAAGAGAGAGGTAATGGACCTCCATTTTGTAAACCTACTTGCACCACTTATGGAAAAAGGCAATATGCAAACTGTCTAGCTGGTACTAATGGGTGCTATGGTTGTGGGAAGAATGATCATCAAGTGGAAGATTGCCCTACTCTTGCGGCCAAAGGAAGAGAGGCTAAACAAGCTTCTCTTAATGACCTGGATCCTAATGCTCTAAAGAAAAATCATTTCTATGTATTTCATGCTAAAAAAGAAGAAGGAGCTCTTCTGGATAAAGGCACTGGTATGTTGATAGTTCCTTAAAGTTGTGAATGTTTTATTTAGGTCCCTATGTTATTTTCATGTTAAGCCTTGGTATGAGGTTTACTCCTAAGGGGGAGATATTATGTTGAATAGTAAGGTTGTTGAGAGTTCAGATATCCTTATCACTTTCTTCTATTCTTATTCAAGCTTGAGACCAAGAGTTCCTTATGGCTTGTTTCATGTTTTGGAGTCATGTGTGATTATGTGTTTCCATGATCTTCTTATGTTATGCATATTTTGATGAAATTTATGATTATATGAGAAAATGAGTTTTCATGATTGTGCTCCTCATGTTAATGTGCATCTAGTATGAATGGCCTAAATGCTTCATGAGTTGAGTGGTTGAACATGCTTTAATATGTCTTTGAGAAGAATTGCATAATTTGCTTAATGATGTTATGATGAGCATTATGTGAGTTGGAGAAGGAAATTCCTCCAACGAAATAAGAAATGTTGATATTTTTGTGCATAATGAGTTTGTAGATGTAGTTCCTATTTCCTTGTGTTGCATTCTGCTTATTGATGTGGAGTTGATGTTTCCTCCTATGATTTGTGCATTTTATTGATGTGTCATACCTGATGGGCTGATAATCATGAGTCTATGTTTCCGTTAAGTGTCTAAGGTGTAAATTTGAGGACGATTGTTTCCAAGGGGGAGTTAATGTAACACCTCGAAAATGAGTAGGTTGAACTATAGCCTAAACGTGAGTGTTAACGTCAAGGGTTAAGGTAAAGGATTAAGGGTTTTGGGTGAAGGCCATGGCTAGGGTGCCAAGGCTGCGTAAAACTAAGCCTTAGCCACTGCCTACCATGACTACGAGGGTCTTCACAAACCGTGGTGTCCACAATGAGTCGTGGTGCCACCCATGGTTGGCAAGGTAGTGTGCCCTAAAAAGGTGCCAAGCCAAGGCTCACCTTCACGAGCCACTTCATGGCTCGTGGGGTTGCCTCAGCCTCCTGGGAGTTGTGTAAGATTGACGGAGCAACCAGTCAAGGGACCACGGGCACCACCACGGGTCGTGGTGCCCTTGATGATGTGTGAAGCTTGGTTGTGAAAATCACTTAGGCTCATAGAGGCAAGGCTTTGAAGCCTTGACACTGCCTCAAGACCACAACCTTCACCACGACTTGTGGTCTTGACCACGGATCGTGGGAGGTCTCGGGTTCATGCCTTGGATTTAGGGAGGCATGTCATGTTGGGAAGGCTACTGGTCAAGGGACCACGGGCAGCACCACGAGTCGTGGTGCCCTTGACGAGCCGTGATAGAGGGCATGGTCCCTGCGATGGGATGCCTAAGTCAAGGTTCATTTGGTAATTTCCTAATTTAGTTGTTATTGTATGGGGTAGATTTTAATTAATTTATATCACTTATATAAATATGTTTAGGTCATAAAACACTTCATTTGCTCCTTTATTCTCCAAAAACCCATATCAAATCAAAAGAGTTCTTCCTCTCAATAATACTCTCTAGAAGTTCCCAAAGAAGAAGAAGGAAAAGTGGGGGCTAGGGCTTAAAGATTCAAAGTGTTTCTTCCCAAATTTAGAGGAAAACTCTATCAAAGGTATGGTAGTCTTCATCCTTGATTTAGTTTCATTCAAGGAGCCAATTCCAAAACATGATTTCAACTTCCAAACTTCCCCTAAAAGTAGGGTTTTCAATCATAGCATGGGTTCAATTCCAAAAACGTTTTAAAGGGTTTATATTTGATGATTTATGATTAAATTGATGTATTTATGATGATTTAAAATTAATTTCCCCATGAACCCATGTTTTACCCCAAATTACTAAATTGGATGTTTGTGACTTGGGTTGATTGATTATGGAAGTATGTTGATGGATTATGCGTAAACTGATTTCGATTATTGAATTACATCATTATTCATGCCTAAATTGTAGTATTCTAGGTGTGTATGTGAATTGTGATCTATCACCTTGGAAGGCAATTTCATGAAGGTTAATGTATGAGTATGATATGTTATGTAAATGTTCATGATTCCAATGAAAGTTATATGATCATGTCTATAGTTTAATTGTGCTATTATTGGATGGTCATTCTCAATTGTGCACTTATGAATGTTGATGAAATATTGTGAAGGTTCTTCAATGTAATGTATATCTTTAATTGGTAGGCTTATGCATCCTCTTCTTGTATAAATGAAAATATTATTGATTGTTGAATCTTGGATCGGTAGGCTAATGGCACCCTCACATGCATGATAATCATGTACCTTGGGATCGGTAGGCTTATTACACCCTTCCATAAATGATAGTAATGAACTTCGGGATAGGTAGGCTTATGGTACCCTTCCATAAATGTAATGATGAACCTTGAATCGGTAGGATTATGTCACCCTTTCATGAGGATTCAATGAGCTATCCTAATAATGTACCTTGAATCAGTAGGCTTATGGCACCCTATCATGTGTTAAATAATGTATCTTGAATCGGTAGGCTCATGGCACCCTTTCAGCTGTAATGATGTTAAACTAATGAACTACTCTATGAGAATTGAGGCTAAGCACCGAGTGGATGTGGTAAGATGGAAGCTCTCCCAATGTTAGGCCAGATGTCAATGAACATCTTACATATCCCATAACTATGTCCCTGTATAGGTTTCTAGCTAGTGGATCCACTTAGGCTAACATGTTATCGATCCTACCTTAGGTAAGTAAGACAACCTCTTTACGGTGTGGGGTCATGACACCGGATTCCATGTCAAGCTCACATGGTATATGTCGGTTAATTATTATTCCCATCATGTGAGATACGTGAGATGGTTACTTGAAAGGTTCTATGAAGTGTGGGTGGTAGTATGGGATGTCATCCATGCATTGCACGAGTAGGCTTTAAGAGGCAATGGCGTGATTCTCTAAGGTCCTAATGAAAGAATGTACTCTTAATGAAGCTAATGAAGAATATTGACTTATATTCTCAATGTGATGATGTATGCTTTACTTGGATCATACTATGAGTTACTTCTTTGCCATGAATTATGAAATGTTTATGTTCCTTATGTAGGAGTATTTTCTAAAGATGAAAAGGAAGAAGGGTAAGTTCACTTTTTGTGGCCTTAAAGTGGTACTTAGTGTGGATAGTGGTATGGGACGCTATCATACAGTGCACAGAGTATAGCTTAGGTTACTTAAGGTGAAAGCTTAATGTGATTAAATGGTTGATATGTTGGTTATGTTGTATCTTATTCCTTTTATGCTTGTGTTCATGAACTTTTCTCAAAATTAGCATATGCATGGTTTTTCAACCAAAATGTCCTTTTTAAGCATGGTTTTTGCATGGCTATCATACTTAGTACATTAAATGTGCTAACCCATATTTCTTCTATTTTTCTACAAAGTGTAGGTTCCGGCAAGTGAGTTTCTTTCTGTCTAGTTCAAAGGGCGTGGATTGAGTTCTACCAAGACTTGTGGTATGTCCTGATGAATCTGAGCACAATTGTTCATTTCTTTCATGTAATAGACATATTTTAGACTTTCTATTGAAAATGGGCCGTGACCCTACTTTTGTTTCAAAATACATTTAGATGGACATGTGAGAGAAGTAGACTTCCACTGTTTTTAAATGAAAATTTTCTACTGTATGGATTTAAATAAAAGTTTTAATTCCATACCATTTTCTATATATCGAATTTTATGAATGCTATGGGGCTTGTATGAGTATCTTCGGAGTCTTGTACGTCGTGTCGCGTCTGGTGTGTAGGCTCGGATCGTGACAAAAAGGGTGGTGGTGAAGATAACTTAGGCGTATGGAGGCTAGGCTTTGAGCCTTGACACTGCCTCAAGACGACGACCTTGACCACGACTCGTGGTCTTGACCACGGATCGTGGGAGGTCTCGTAGTCATGTCTTGGCTTTAGGATGTCATATCATGTTGGGAAGGCTATTGGTCAAGGGACCATAGGCACCACCATGAGCCATGGTGCCCTTGACGAGCCGTGAAAGGGGGCGTGGTCCCTGGGATGGGCTACCTAGGTTGAGGGTCATTTGGCAATTTCCTAATTAATAAGTTATTGTATGGGGTCAATTTTAATTGATTTATATGACTTATATAAATGGTTTTAACTCATAAAACACTTCATTTACTCCTTTATTCTCCAAAACCCAAATCAAATCAAAAGAGTTCTTTCTCTCAGAAATTCGCTCTTTAGAAGTTTCCAAAGAAGAAGAAGAAGAAGTGGGGACTAGGGATTGAAGATTGAAAGTGTTTCTTTCCAAATTTAGAGGAAAACTCCATGAAAGGTATGATATTCTTCACCTTTGATTAAGTTTCATTCAAGGAGCCAATTCCAAACATGATTAATTTCAAGTTCCAAACTTCCCCAAAAAGTAGGGTTTTCAATCAAAGTATGGGTTCAATTCAAAAACGTTTTCAAGGATTTATATTTGTTGATTTACGAATGAATTGATGTATTTATGATGATTTATGAATGAATTTCCCCATGAACCCATGTTTTCCCCCAAATTACTAAATTGGATGTTTGTGACTTGGGTTGATTGATTATGGAAGAATGTTGATGGATTATGCCTAAATTGATTTAGATTATTGAATTACATCATTATTCATTCCTAAATTGTAGTATTCTAGGTGTGTTGGTGAATTGTAATTTATAGCCTTGGAAGGCAATTTCATGAAGGTTAATGTATGAGTATGATGTTATGTAAATGTTTATGATTTCAATGAAAGTTATATGATCATGTCTATAATGAAATTCTGCTATTATTGAAAGGTTCATTCTCAATTGTGCACTTATGAATGTTGATGATAGAATGTGAAGGGTTCTTCAATGTAATGTTCATCTTGAATGTGTCGGCTTTTGCATCCTCTTCTTCTAAGAATGAAAGTATTGTTGATTGTAGAATCTTGGATCGGTAGGCTAATGACACGCTTCCATGCATGATAATAATGTGATCGGTAGTCCTATGGCACCCTTCCATAAATGTAATGATGAACCTTGAATCGGTAGGCTTATGGCACCCTTTCATGAGGATTCAATTAGCTATCCTAATAATATACCTTTAATCGGTAGGCTTATGGCACTCTTTCATGTGTAATGATTTTAAACTAATGGACTAATCTGTGTGAATAGAGGCTAAGCATCGAGTAGATGTGGTAATATGGAAGCTCTCCCAAGGTTAGGCCGGGTTTCAATGAACATCTTTCATATCCCATAACTATGTGCCCACATAGGTTTCTAGCTTGTGTATCCACTTAGGCTAACATGTTACCGGTCCTAACTTAGGCAAGTAAGACCACCTCTTTACCATGTGGGGTCATGAAACCAGATTCCATGTCAAGCTCACATGGTCTATGTCGGTTAATACGTATTCCCATCATGTGAGATACATGCTATGATTACTTGAAAAGTTCTATGAAGTGTGGGTGTGAATTGCGACACATTAATGAATGAGAGGCTATAAGACGTTAGGAAACTTCACTTCTTTCATTACTCTTTAAGTCGTGCCTTAGAGTTTAAACTCTATGAAATCCTTTTCCTAACCCTTCTCTTGTGTTTATAGGATATGAATACGAGAAGGGCGACCGCAAGAAGAATGGAATAGGAGAATGTGAATGAGGGAGTTCCTCCCCAAGGTCTTCAAGATGACCAAGTTCCTCAACGAAATCAAGTTCCGGTTGATGCTCCGACCATGTCCAATGAAGAAGTTAAGTCGGCTCTTTTGATGATGGCTCAAGCCGTAACTATCTAGCCTAAGCCATGATGGCCAAAGCTACTAAGGGTGTTCAAACTCATTTGAACCCTATTATGAGTACTATGGCTTCTTAGTCGAGAGACTTTGTGAGGATGAATCCTCTGATGTTTCTAGTTTCTAAGGTGGGAAAGGATCCCCAAGAGTTTGTGGATGAGGTGTATAAGGTAGTGAATGTTTTGGGGGTGACTTCTATAGAAAAAGTAGAACTTGCCTCTTATCAATTGAACAATGTTGCCCAAGTTTGGTTCACTCAATGGAATAATAATAGGCTATTAGGAACTGGGCCTATAGATTGGGAAGTGTTCAAGAAAGCATTTCTTGATAGGTTCTTTCCCCGTGAGAAGAGGGAGGCTAAGGTGGTGGAGTTTATCAATCTTAGGCAAGGTAAAATGAATGTTCAAGAATATTCTTTGAAATTTACACTTTTGTCTAAGTATGCTCTATCTTTGGTGTCTAACCCTAAGGATGAGATGAGTAGATATGTGACGGGTGTGTCCGACCTAGTTGAGGAAGAATGTCGTATGGCAATGCTCCATGATGATATAAACATTTGTAGGCTTATGGTGTTTGCTCAATCTATTGAGGAGTCCAAACTTAAGAGGAAGAATAGGGAGATGAAGAGAGTTAGATACGGTGAGCAAGGTCAACCAAGGTTCAAAAAGAGATCTCCAAACCAAGATTCTTCAAGCACTCCTAAGGTTAACCAAGAGAAAGGTAATGGACCTCCATTTTCTAAACCTACTTCGATCACTTGTGGAAAAAGGCATTATGGAAAGTTCCTAGCCAGTACTAATGGGTGCTATGGTTGTGGGAAGAATGATCACCAAGTGAAAGATTGCCCTACTCTTGGGGCCAAAGGAAGAGAGGCCAAACAAGCTTCTCTTAATGACCCGGATCCTAATGCTCCAAAGAAAAATCATTATTATGTACTTCAACCTAAAAAGGACAAAGGTGCTCTTCCGAATAAAGGCACCAGTATGTTGATAATTCCTTTTTGGTTGTGAATGTTTTATAGAGGTCCCTATGTTATTTTCATGTAAGCCATAGTGTGGGTTTACACCCAAGGTGGAGATGGTATTTTGAATAGTAAGGATGTTGAGAGTTCCGATATCCTTATTAGTTTCTTCTATTCCTATTCAAGCTTGAGACCAAGAGTTCCTTATGGCTTGTTTCATGTTTTGGAGTCATGTGTGATTATGTGTTTCCATGATCTCCTTATGTTATGCATATTTTTTATGAATGTATGTTTAATGCGAAATTGAGTTTTCATGATTTTTATTCCTCATGTTGATGTGCATCTATATTGAGTTGCCTAAATGCTTCATGAGTTGACTTGTTGAACATGCTTATATGTGTCTTTGTGAAGAGTTTCATAATTTGCTTAATGATGTTATGATTAGCATGATGTGAGTTGGAGAAGGAAAAATTCCTCCAACGAAATAATAAATCTTGATGTTTTCGTGCATAATGAGTTTGTAGATGTAGTTTATACTTCCTTGTGCTGCATTGAGATTATTGATATGGAGTTGATGTTTCCTCCTATGATTTGTGCATTTTATTGATGTGTCATGCATGATGGGCTGCTAGTGTTGAGTCTATAAAGTCGTAAGGTGTCTAATGAGTCATTCAAGGGTGAATGTTCCCAAGGGGGAGATAATGTAACAACTCGGAAATGAGTAGGTTAAACCAGAGCCTAAACGTGAGGGTTAATGCCAAGGGTTAAGGGCAAGGGAAAAGGGTTTTTAGTGAAGTCCATGGATAGTGGGCCAAGGCTGCCTAAAACTAGCCTAGCCACTGCCTACCATGACCACGAGGGTCTTCACAACCTGTGATGACCACCAGAGTCATGGTGCCACCTGTGGTTGGCACAGAAGTATGCCCTAAAAAGGTGCCAAGCTAAGGCTCCCCTTCACAAGCCACTTCACGGCTCGTGGTCATGACCACGAGACATGGAAAGGCTCATGGGGTTACCTTAGCTTGGCACCTTTTTAAGGTGTACTGCCTTGCCAACCACGGGTGGCACCATGACTCGTGGTGGCCACCACGGGTCGTGAAGACCCTCGTGGTCATTGTAGGTTGTGGCTAGGCTAGTTTTAGGCAGCCTTGGCCCCCTAGCCATGGCCTTCACCCAAAACCCTTAGCCATTGCCCTTAACCCTTGACGTTAACCCTCACGTTTAGGCTCTAGTTCAACCTGTCCGAAGTGTTACACTATAGGTAGTGTAGCACATGTTGAGGAAGAAAAAAAAGAGCTAGACAAAGATGTTCACTAGCTCGCTCTCTTAGGAGTTTGTCTTACGGACATGTCAGATGGTGGTGTGATAGTTCGGAATGGATCAGAATCCTCATTGGTAGAAGAGGTTAAGGAAAAAAGGATAGCAATCCAATATAACTTCAGTTGAAAGGTGCAGTTTATTAACACAAAGTTTAGGTTTTCTCCCAAGGAGGTGATGGTGTACTTCGTTACCAGGGTCACTTATGTGTTTCAAATAAGGGTGAGTTGATGTTGAAAATCCATGTAGAAGCCCATAAATCATGTTATTCTATTCATCCGGGTGCCACTAAGATATACCGTGATCTACGGGAAATCTATTGGTGGAACAGCATGAAGAGGGACATCGCAAATTTTGTGGCTAAGTGTCCTAACTGTCAACAGTTTAAGGTAGAACATCAGAATTTGGAGGTATGAATAAAGAGAATAGAATTCCTATGTGGAAGTGGGAACTGATAAATATGGATTTTATTACAGGTTTACCTTGTACCACGAACAGCATGACTCCATTTGGGTGATAGTGGACAGAGTCACTAATTAGCTCATTTCTTGGCAGTCAAGACTATAGATTCAGAAGAGTACTACGCCAAAATCTACATCAATGAGATAGTCAGGTTGCAATGGAGTTCCCTTGTCTATCATATCAGACAGAGGTCCTTAGTTTATCTCTCATTTCTAGAAATTATTTTAGACAGGTCTTTGTACTCAGGTAAATCTCAGTATAGAATTTCATCTAAAGACAGATGGTCAGGCAGAGCGTACCATTCAGACCTAAGAGGAGATGTTGAGAGCTTGTGTTATCGATTTGAAGGGTAGTTAGAATGATCACCTACCTCTCATAGAGCTCGTCTATAATAACAACTTCCATTCTAGTATTTTGATGACCCCTTATGAGGCAATATATCGGTGTAGATGTAGATATTCGATTGGTTGGTTCAAAGTAGGTGAAGCCACCTTGATTAGGCCAGATTGGGTTTCATCAGAGATAGACAAAGACAACTCAGAGACGTCAGAAGTCATATGCGGATGTGAGGAGAAAGGACTAAGAGTTTGAAATCGATGATTGGGTTATCCTGAAGGTTGCATCTATGAAGGGGGTGATGAGATTTGGCAAGAAAGGGAAGCTAACTCCAAGATATGTATGTCCTTACAGAATCCTGAAAAGTGTTGGTAATGTAGCTTATGAGTAAGAGTTGCCAGTAGAACTAGCCGCGTTATTCAAGTCTATCACATTTCCTTGTTAAATAAGTGAGTGGGTGATCTGACATCGATAGTACCATTAGAGAGTGTGGCTGTGAAGGATTGTCTTACTTATGAAGAGGTGCCAGTTGAGATTCTTGACCGTCGGGTTCGTCGGTTGAGAAATAAAGATGTCGCTTTAGAGAAGGTTTTATGGGGGAGTTAGTCCGTAGAGGGAGCTACTTCGGAAATGGAGGAAGCCATGATGGCCAATATCTTCTCCTCTTTCCTTTCGATTTCGTTAGATATAAGTTTACTAATGAGTAATTTAGTCTCAGTGTCTTGTTCCCTCAGTTATTCTTGCATTTCAGCTTATTTGCATGATCATGGAACTCAGTTTAGTTAGATATCAGTTTCGAGTACTTAGTGGTAGGGATTGCAGCTCCTTCCCTCCATACTCAGCTTGTTTAGACTTCATTCGAGAATGAATGTTCCCAATGCGGAGATATTGTAACACCTTAGATTTGCGAAGATAGAGAAAAGATTAAACTTTCTAGGACCTAGTGCCAGAACCAACGGAAGCCACCAATAGTCTATGGTCTGATGCATGGTCCATAGGTGGGGTCCTGTAATTGGGTTCTAGGATTTAAGGGTCTCTGATCCCACATATGGCCAACCAGTATGGTTCCTGGTTGGACCTATGGATCATAAGTTAGGCCATCGGTGAGGGTTAGCAGCTAAAAATGGTTGTTAGGTAAATTTTAAATAGTTATATCTTTTAGCAAAAAATGAACTAGGTGGCCCATGATCTATCCAATTAAAGATAATTGAATTATCTTTCCAATACCACCGAGTTAGCTAAAATCCAAGCTCATAGTTAAAGGTTATGCTCGTTTTAGTGAAGCCCTATTGTGCAGAGAGAAAACCACGACCCAGTGGATAGGCAGTGATTCAAACGATGGCCCGTCACTCCCCTCGTGAGTGGCACTTCATCAGATTTAAGTCAAGGTCAGTTTTTTCTTTTCCCATTTGCTTTGGGCACTTAAACTACATCGTTTGATGCCTAAACTACGTCGTTTTACTTAGTCTAAGCCTAATAACCTAGTCAGACATAGCAGAACCCTCAATCTCAAAAAAAATCATCCAAGTTAGAACGAAAAGAAGAGGAAAAGGCGCAAGTTTCTTTCAAGAACAAGCAGTAGTGTTCTTCAAAGTTCAGCCTTGAAATCCAAAGGATTTCTCTGTAGACTTCGTCACCAGGTATGTGGGATTTCACTAGTGGGTTCCTTTCATCCACTAGGTCCCTAGAATTTAGTCATTTCTTTGATTCTTCATAGCTTGTTTAGACATAGGGTTTATAAAACCTTGGAGATTCATGGTGATTTTTGCTGCTGTAGTATCCTTAGTCAAAATAATATGTTTTCTTGGAAACATTGCATAATTATTTGGGTAAAACTCAGAACCCCTGTTTTTGTAAATTCTGTTTGTTCATGAATTATACTTTGTAGGTCAGTTATAAAATCATGCTCCAGATTTCGAATGAAACATTCTCAGTATATAAATGTCACATTCTCAGTTACTATGTAAGTTATTGAGCTATTCATATTTAGTGCATTTTAGCTTCATGAATATTTAGATGGGAGTAGACTTAGCATCGAGTTGGACTAGTATTTAACGTACCCTCAATGTCCCAGAACTATGTGCCCATGTAGGTTTATAAGCCCCCTCAGTTGGGCATTAGTTTTAGTGATCACACCACAATCATGCCTTTATACCCCTAGCAAGGTATATTGGGTCTTCTTGATTGGGTGTATACATCGGATTCCACAGTTAGCTCACGTGGTTTATGTCGGTTAATAGCAGCTCCCATAGTCAGACACTTAGTGCATTGACCACGCTTTCATTATATACATTTCGGTAATCAATTCTACATGGACCTTCATGATTAGTACTTAGTCATTGAATTCACATAGTTATTTTCAGTTATACTTCAGTACATATCTATATCCTTGTTCAGATTATATCATTGCTCAGTTATATAATGTTTAGCCTATATAATTTATTCAGCTTAGAATATATATCATGCATGCTTAGTACATTCAAAGTAATGGTGTATACTTCTACGCTACATTGTTTTATTATGTAAGTTCAACCACTCAAAATCCAGATCCCTCTTAGATAAATTCTTGGTCCGCATTCAATAGCTTGAGTGGTCAGTCCTCATACTTCGAAGACAGTAAACATGCTTTATAGTTCAGACTTTAATTTCCATTTTAAGTTTAGTTATAGTTAGCTAAGGACATGTCCCAGTAACTCGACTTAGTTAGAGGCTTTTCAAACAAAGTAGTAGATTCAACTTGAGTTATTTAGTGTTGTTTCAGTCTACACTAGAACTCTAATATTATGTTATATTTATGTTCTGACTAATTGGGCTTGTTCCTCTTTAGATATATATTGATTTAGCTTCTGCATAGTTCATGTCTTACTTAGTTATTTCTAGTATGCTTATGATATGCCAAACTCAGGGTTAGCTTAGGGTCACTCGTGATCCTAGGTCACGTGTTACATCTAGGAGGTATCCTCGGTGCGTGACATATGGTTAGAAAACTGCCTAAATTATTTTTAAAACTAAATGGTAACAGCCTGAGCTAAATTTTGGACAAGATATAGTTCATGTAAAAAACTACAATTATAGAATAAGTTCCTTTCCTTTCAAATCATCATAAGAATTCATGCAAACTCATTTAAATAAATGTAGAATCGAGTAGTAATCACAAGAATTAATTTTGAAAAGCATCTGCATAGTTGGGCAAGAAACCTAGTTTTATAAAACCATAATAATCGAAAAAGGAGTATGAAGCTTTGGGAAAACGGGTGAACGAAAACCTAATTGAATACCCACATACCTGGTGACGAAAAATACGGAGAAATCCTTTAGATTTTGGGGTTAAAAAGGAAGGAGAGCTCTGCTTGTTCTAAGATGAAAATTATAGCCTCTTTCTCTACTTTTATTTCTGAGTCTGATGATTTTATGAGAATTAATTCTTAAGATAGTTTTTGGCTAATTAAGTAGGCTTAGATGATGTAAAACGACGTAACTTAGGCCTTTAAAGAGAAAGGAAAAATCCAGAATACCCCTGGAAATTTTATAAAAATTATGCTGAAAATCGTGACTCGGGGATCACGGCTTGGTTGACGCACCCTACTTCTAATGACAGGCTATTAACTGGGTTGTGGTTCTGCTCAAGAGTCTTGGGGTTTCTCTGATCCCTTTTACGGACAACTTCATGGTATGTGTAAAGCTTCACGGACAGTCTAAGTGTCAGCGATCCTTCAAGGTCATTGGGGTGGGGGGTTCTCTAATCCCTTTCACGGACAACATCATGGTCTGTGTGAAGCATGAAAAATCGTCTAAGTGTCTGTGACTTTTTCCTGGTTACTGGGTGCAACTTTATGGGTGGGGTGAAGGGTCATGGGCCTTTTCACGGCCCTGGAACCCTTCTGTTGTGGTCTGCCTCTTTTTTGTTTCCATTTTAAGTTCAGATTTCTCAGGTGTTATTATATCTTCCCCATGGGATCATTCATCCTCAAATTAAGACAAACAAGCTAGGTTCGGAGGGAAAGAGCTGCAATCCCTACCAACTAAGTACTATAGACTGATATCTAACTGAGTTGAGTCTTATGGACATGAAAACATGCTGAAATGCAGGAATAAGTAATAGAACATTATACTGAGACTGAATTACACATGAGTAAATTGACAGACATGAGAGGAACTATTACTTCAAGATGAAACTTAATCGGAGGAGAAGAGGTGAGGGTACTCGTCCATTATGGTTGCTTCAACTTCCAAATAGTTCCTTATACTGACTAATTCCTCCACAATTACTGAGGCGACTTCCTTATTTCTCAACATACAAACCTGACGGTCAAGAATCTCAACTGGAACCTCCTTATAAGTGAGGCTATCCTTCACATCTATACTCTCTAAAGTTACTATTGATGGTCGATCACACACACACTTCTTCAACAAGAAAATTTGAAAGACCGGATGAATCGCTGCTAGTTCTGCTGGCAACTCTAACTCATAAGACACATTACCTACCCTTTTTCAAGATTATGTACGGACCTACCTACTTGGTCTTGAGCTTCCCTTTTGTCACGACCCGAGAGCACCCCCAAGTCGTAACAAGGCGTACTCGACCCCGAAGGGGTCTTATACGAGCCACATAGTCATTCATTGCATTCAATAATGAAAATAGTGCGGAATAATAAAAAGACTTATTTACATCCACACATTTAAACTTCTTAAAACAACTTTAAAAACACATAGCGGAAGTCTAAGTCTCACATGGCCATCTTAGACACAGTCGCAAA
>JAJOOF010062987.1:0-24277 GCA_029582545.1 Solanum lignicaule
TAAATCTTAATAAATTTGTGTCCTATAGTAATAAATAAATAAATTAAATAATAGACTTGAGAGTTTTACAACTAAAAAATGAATCTACCCATCGTTAATATCAATTATACTTTAAAATATTTTTGGGTTAATTTAATTTAATATTTTTCATTTAGTATTCGATATTCATATTGGAGTTCGATTAATTCTAATGTGCTATGAAATAGGACCCATTCGGATATAGTGCTCCCTATTAAGAATTTTTTTCATATCAAAAACTCAAAATTAAGATATTTAATTAGGAAAGGAGAAACACCATTCAATGCAGTGATGCGCTATATTCTTTGATGGCTATTTTTTGATTTTTTTTTATACTAATTTTTTACCAAGATCAATATTAATTAATGTTGATCAGAATGCTATAGAAATATCTTTTAATATTTGTCAAATAACGATTAATAATCTATTATATTGGGCCCGTATCACGGGCCTTAAGAATCTAGTATATATATATGTTGCTTCTCTTCTACTTTTCTTTAGATTCCACCTTTTACATGTAACACCCCAAAAAAAAAAATTAAGTTAAGATCCGAACTATTCTTCATTTACATGTAATTAGGTTGTATCGGATGATTTTTAAATTGCTCAGATATGTAAAGATCAATTCTTTAGTGTGAAAATAAATTTTGAGATGAATTAAGGTCACAAGAATCCCCTAGCACAAAATTGAGTTGAAAGCTTCCTTACCGATTAAGTTTTGATATAAGATTCTACTTGGGTCAACTTCAAACGACCATATCTCTTAGAATATAAAGAATTAGATAACTCCTAACCTATCAAATTAAAGGTATTTGACTCTTCTACTTTTCTTTAGATTCTGCCTTTTATATTACTACTAGTTGCTAACAATGATTTATCTTCCATTTTTTATTTATTTATTTCTTTATATTACTCAACTTTTAATAGTCAATAATCCATATAAATATCTTTTTTGTTTTTTTCATCCTCACTAATTAACAATCAGTATAGCTAATTGTAACGACCTGATTCCGTCGTTAGGGAAAAGCCATTGGGAAAAGAATTGGGGCAAGAAAACTTTTTGGTAGTAACTTGGAATTTCCTAACATAGTCTAGATTTGGACGAAATCGGAGTCAGTAAGGTCTAGGGAAATCTGGTAACGAATGAGAGATCTAATTATGAATTGGATTACATGAGTGGATAGCTAAGACGTTAAGGAACCCATACGACTTTACCGAATCGAATTCGGGCGAGTAGAACTCCCGAAAATGATCTTAGCGTGAACCGGTAGTTGTTGAATGTCAAGGGTTGAAGGTGTGTGGTGAAATGGGGGCTTAAAACTCAAATTCCAACATTCTGTCTCCGTGCATGCCGCTGTAGCGGGACATTCACGACTTAAATAGGGTAAAACCCCCCAAAAATGTTATTTTCTATAAAAGTTCGTTCTTAAGAGCTAAGAAACAACCCAGGGCTATTTATTGAAGGTTTTCCACCTCTTCTAGCACTAAAGGTAAGGATTTTACTCCCCTAATCCATTTTTTGATCCGTAGAACTTGAATTCTAGGTTAATTACTATTGGAGGAGGGTTTTGATTTGAAACTAATGGTGGAAAAAGCCCTAAATTGGGTATTAGGATCTTGGGTTTGGTCTAGGGTTATTGGGTTTGTTATAATCCAGATAATTAGACGTTTGACTGTTGATCCTTGCATATATTAATTGTTTGTAGACTTAGAATAAGCGGAAAGAATTCGGAAAGGGAAGATTCAAGTGCCTTCGGGGATTCAAGCTTGGATTCGAGGTGGTGATGGTTGTGATTTCATGATTGTGTCATGTAAGCTTGTTCTTGCTTCATTATGATGCATGTATGTATGCGAATGTTGCATTGTTGATCACGCTAATTGTAAATGAGTAAGAACGAATAACTATATGCCATGAATCACTTCTTGATTGTATGATTATTGAGAATATACTTGTGATTGTGATTGTGGTGTGTTGAATGGATCGGTTGACACGTTTCGGCATACTAATTGGGATCGGTTGCCACGTTCCGACATAAATATGGGATCTGTTGCCACGTTACGGCATAACTATTGGATCGGGTACCACGAACCGGTGCACTAACAGTTTGGGTTTGGGTTCCATGAGAGGACCAATGACTTGTTAAAAATGTATATTGTTGGGTATGTGATATTCAATATTGTATATGTTCAGTATTTTGCATGATCTTAATGTTGTATTAACTTGTTTATGTTACACTTAGTGGGATAGCCGCGTGATCCTACCAGTACACGGTGGTTGTGTACTGATACTGCACTTGCTCTTATTTTTGTTGAGTACAGGGTATGTTCCGGCGGCTATTGACAGACCTCGCTTAGAAGATCAGTGATCGCCGATTCGAATTCAAGGGTGAGCCAGTTCTTCCGGGCTGCCTTGAGTTCTCTTTTGTTTAGTCCATCCTATTCGGACTTAGACTAGTTCTTTAGATGATTTTCTTGTTCTTAGACTTGTCGTTAGTAGAGTTTTGGTACATTGACTTTCAGGTTCTAGGAGTTGTTCTTCCACATTAGTTTGGCTATTTTATTTAAGCCTTTGGAATTGATGGGAACTCTATATAATTTCTACCTTTAAACCTGCTTTCGTATCTTTAAATGTGTAGTATTTTGGTTAAGGCTGCTTAGTTGGGTTGTAGTAATGGTTCTCCCACTGGAGCGTTAGTGTGGGTGCAAATCACGACGGTCTGAGTCATGACACTAATGTCTGCAGCTAGAGATCCTATAACCAGCTGGTTCAATAGGAAAAATAAATTTATATTATGGTTTGTTAAAAATGCACTATCATATTTATTTATTTCATAATGATTTATGGGTCTTGAGTCTTTGAAGTCTTTAAAAAAGTTTGTATCTAGTATGACTGGGGTGCTAGAATATAATTATAGAAGCACCCTTGATAGATTTCACCCATATGAGTATAAGTCTTAGATTTCACTCATATGAGTATAAGACTTAATTAGGAGCATATGTTCAATAGGTACAAGCCTTAGTTGAGGTGTTTAAGCGATTATGCGGACAACTTTAAGAGATCATAGATGACTTACACTTTTCTCTTAAGTAGACATCATGATTCAAGTCTGAGCCCATTAATTACTTCTTTTTTTTTTTTACTCTCCCTAGGAGCTCCCAACCCTTTTGCTCCCTTGGTAACTCAAACTCGTAACCTTCGGAAGTGAGGGGTGCTTACCATCCGAGCAACTCCCTCTTGTCTGAGCCCATTAATTACAAATTATGGAGTAAAGATAGTTATTTTACTAAGTAAATTAAAATTTGATGCAAAGAACACCTTCATTATGTATAATAATCAGTTCCCTTCACTAAATTGATCATTTCTACCAATAATCCTAGGACCTAATAATTAGTCATTTCTATTTCTCCACGTCTTAGTAATGCATAGCTCTTTGAGTTAATAAATATCATTGTGACCTAAATAAATACGCAGAAGACATAATTTCTTAGGGTATGCAGAAGTAGTGTTTTTTCAACATTTGTATATTCTAAAACACATGATTTTTTAAAGAGTAAATTTTAGGTTTAGCAAATATAAAAATCATATTAGCGCTCTATAGATATAATTTTGCTATTTGCGCTCCGTAACAAACATAGTTTGCTATGGAGCATCAGATTTATAAAATCGCAGGCAACATCTGATTGTATAAAATCGCAGGTATCTGATTTGTATAAATCGCGGCTATTTGTATAAATCGGGTGATTCTTAAATTGCTCAGATGTGTAAAGGTCAATTCTTTAGTGTGGGAATAAATTTGGAGATGAATTAAGTTCACAAGAATCCCCTAACACAAAATTGAGTTGAAAGCTTCCTTCCTGATTAAGTTTTGATATAAGATTCTGCTTGGGTCAACTTCAAACGACCATATCTCTTAAAATATAAAGAATTAGATAGCCCATAACCTATCAAATTAAAGATATTTGAATCTTAATACTTTTCTTTAGATTTCGCATTTTATATTACTACTAGTTGCTAACAAGGATTTATCTTCCATTTTTCTTTTATTTTTTTCTTCATATTACTCAACTTTTAATAGTCAACAATCCATATAAATATCTTTTTTGTTTTTTTCATCCTCACTAATTAACAATCATTGGCAGCCAACCTGCAACTAGAGATCCTATAACCAGCTAGTTCAATAGGAAAAATAAATTATATTATCGCTCGTTAGAAATGCACTATCATACTAATTTTATTTCTCTCATAATGATTTAAGGGTTTTGAGTCTTTGAATTCTTTATAAAAGTTTGTATCTAGTATGACTGGGTGCCAGAATTTCACCCATATGAGTATAAGCCTTAGATTTTACTCATATGAGTATAAGACTTAAAGGAGCATATGTTCAATAGGTACAAGCTTTTGTTGAGGTGTTTAAGAGAATTATGCGAACAACTTTATGGGATCATAGATGACTTAAGCTTTTCTCTTAAGTAGTCATGATCAAGTCTGAGACCATTAATTACAAATTATGGAGTAAAAGTTATTATTTTACTAAGTAAATTAAAATTGGATGCAAAGAACGCCCCTCCCTTCACTAAATTGATCATTTCTACCAATAATCCTACCAATAATCCTAGGACCTAATAATTAGTCATTTCTATTTCTCCACTCCTTAATAACGCATAGCTCTTTGAGTAAATAAATATCATTGTGACCTAAATAAATACGCAAAAAAAACTAATTTCTTAGGGTATATATGCAGAAGTAGTGTTTTTCCGACAGTTGTATATTGCAAAAGACATAATTTTTACATACCCAAAATGCCCTTACTAACAGTTATCGGTCCGTTTAGTTTGATGATATCCGTTAGTCATCAAATAAAAAAAATAATATGCATTGCTTAATTGAACAAAATAGGTCAAAAGTGCTTAGTCGAATATCACAAAAATCAAAATTAAAATAACGCGATAACTCAGGGATTAAAAATGTCATTTTCCTTCATATATATTATTTAATACTAACAAAAAGTTACTACTAGTCATTAGAATTTGTTATGAACATCGACTCTATTCTAGTTCTAATACTGACACAAAAAATAAAGGAAAAAGGTCATCATATATTCTTCAACTTTACAATTTAGCACTGATATATGTCTTATTATGAAAGTGATTAATATATACTTTTATCATTACAAAAGTGGCTCATGCATATCCTTACCTTAACAAAAGTGGCTCATTTATATTTTAAATATCTAATGAAAGTATGAAACATTAAGTTTAAATTTATTTTTTTGATTTTTTAGTTTTTAAAATATCCATATAGGATTTTTTAGTTGAAATATTTTTTAGTATTTAATATTTCTCAAACATGATTTTTTTTACTTCTTTAATTCTACGACTATTTTGAACTGTCTGTTTTCTTATAATAGTAATTCCATTTTCTCTTGCTAGAGTAAGCCTTTTTCTTTCGACGAAGGAGGCAGTAAGTTTGTTGGTCCCATTATATTGTTGGCCAAGTGACTACAACAAAGTAGAAATATGACGACATTTATTGATTAATTAAATACAAACTATTTTTCATCAAAAGTTTTATGAATTGTTTTTGCTCCCTTCAGTTTCAACGAAAGTCATGGAGAATTAAAGAAATATCAGGATATTCACTATAGTTTAATTAAAGAAAGAAAGAAAGATTTAGTAAACAAAATTTTAATTAATTTTGAAGTCTTAAGTATTAAGTACAAAATTATTGAATTAAAAAACTATTTAATGTGAAATTTATTTTTGAAGAGGTAAAAACAATTAAACAATATTTTACGTGGTCTTCATGTCGATAAGACTAAAATTATTTGAATTAACAAAACATCAATAGTCAGTGTTATGGATTGTGTTAAATTAATTATGTTCATTCTGTAAAGCATAAAACAAATATCTCCTTTAATTTGACATCATTTCACATTCATGCCTTTCAATTTTAATTGTGCAAATTAAAAGTTAATATTTAAATTTGTATAAAATTGAACAATTAGACAGATACATCCTACGTGACATTCTATATGACAATTTGTGTCTTACATGTATTATGTCACATAAGACTTATGTGTCTACTTATTTAACTTTGTCTACTTATGCACACCGAAAATAAAAGAGAATAAAAGTAAATGAGAGGGCAAGTTAAAAGGGGCACATTTATATACTTAAAGACAATGACAATTTGCACATTATGCTGGTTCTTTTTCTTTTCTTTTCATATTTGTGGTTTTAAGTTTTCAACTTGTTAGCCAATCTATGTTTAAACAGTACTATTGATTATCAAAAACTTTGTAGAAATACGAAGTTACAAAGTTTCAATGAACCAGTGAAGAACATAAATTAATTATCAAAACTAAAATATGTAAAAACGTACCAGAATTTGAAGAACATAATGGAATGAAGATCAAGCCCACTGAATGCACAGTGTCCCCTTAAGAAAATTATTTCCCTCTAGTATCTGAGGTTTAATTTGGAATATGTCCTCCAGGATAGAATGATCTCAATCACCAGTGTATTGATACCCAAAACTCTGGTGTCACCGAGCCACTCAACGGCAATGAAGTACACGATTAAGCTTTGTGTAGAAGAAGAAGAACAACAATTCAGAAATTTCGTAAGTAAAAATCTGAGGAATCAAAGGTATTTATAGACAAGAGGAACTAGTTCCGAAAGGTTGCAACCTTTCAGAAACCACACGACCATTTATGAAAGTTTACAACCTTTCAAACGGTTCTGGTTGTTCCTGAAAGTTGCAACCTTTCAGAACAGTCATTTCCAACGGCGGGAAATTCAAATAAAACGGGAAAGTGTTTTAAATAAAACGGGTCGCGCGGATCCAAGTCGGGTCGGAACGTTTCGGTTATTTAACTAAATAATTGAAACATTTTGGCCATTTAATTTAATTAATTAAATAATTAGAACAAACTTCGTCCAAAAATAATCTCTCGATCGATCATTTTCCGAAGTCGAAGCTGAGCCGAGCGATCGATCATGATGGAACCTATGTCAATACGTAGAAATAATAGTCAATATAGCAGAAGTATAATGTCAAAAAATTTAAACTGATAGTTTGTTTTGTCGTCATTTCTATTATCTAGTTATTTTAGGGTTGTATCCAAATTTTAGTTTGTTTGTTATAATGTATCACACCCTTCTATTAATTCTCTCTTATTTTGTATGTTTAATGTTTGATGATTCTTGTCGTAGTTTTGTTTTTTGGGTTATTGTAGGATTGTAAGCTAAAATTTAATTAGTTTGTTTTAATTTGTTGTCGAACCCTTCTATCTTTTTACTTAATGAAATACAATTTTCAATTATGTATTACTTTGATTCATTCTACTTAGTTCTTCGTATAGTTTATTATATTTCTAGTTTTGGTGACATAAGCATATGCATACAATCTTTTCGGCTAGATCTTTAAATTGTATCAGATCATGGAATAAGTACATTAATTGAGATTTTTTTTTTTTAGGAAATAGATAGAGGACTAAAGCATTTGATAGTGAAGTGACTTGAATGAAAATATTGCGAAGAAGCGTGGTGAGTTGCTGATTAATCCAAAATTCGCTAAAAATTAAAGAAAAGAGTGAAACATGACTAAACAATTGTCCCAAATTAATAGAATAAATGCTTCAAGTGTTAATCCCTAACGAGATGCATAATATATCGTATTGACTGAGGTCATAATTTCACCTCTCGAATTAAGATATGTAAATAAAATGGCAAGGTCGCATTTACATGTCTTGACCCGAAGACTTTTAATAAGATAATAACATTTGGTTCAACGAATTAACTAGTATAGCAAATTGAGGTTACATTTATGAGTCTTGATCGATGTATGTCTGGGGTTGCCACTAGACGTCTTAATTAAGACTAATGAAATTCAATAAAAAATGAAGTGAACCATAGGCAAATAGAAGAGAGTAAAGTATTCCTCTATTGTATGCACATATTCCTTAAATTTCAAATTTATCCAGGTCTTGTTTTTATCAACAAAAAAAAACGAGGCATATTATTTTTTTCTTAGCAAAAATCATGAAAAGGTTTTTTATTTTTTATTTTTAGTTCATTTAAAAAACAAATGATATTTTCTTTCATAACATTTTCATAAAAACAAAAAAATAGTTGTATTTTTCTAGCAAGGTTTCAATCTATCAAAATGATAAAGTTAAATGTCCAATCCGAATGAACTACGCACACCAGATTCTCACCTTAATGAGATATATAGGTATTCCTCCTTCAGCTCAATAATCCTTATTTTAAAAAAATTTAAAAATTGAGTTTAGGCCCTTATTCAAAAATTCGGTAAAATCTGTTTTTTTTTTCCTTTTCCAAAATTTCAAAAACAGAAAAAACAATTTTATTTTTTATTTTTTTTTTAAAAAAAAATCTTTTGTAGCGGACAACTCTTTCAAAACAAAGCATACTTGATAAATACTTTGGATACGTATTTGTAGGTTTCTTCTCGTAAGAATTTTAAACTCAAAAAAAGGATAAAACTTATCCTTTAAAAATTCAGATCCAAAAAAATATATTATTTACTAATCTTCTATAGTATCGTTTCTTCCAAACTTTATAAAGAGAAAATTTGAAAATAAATTTCAGACACGATGGCCGGTCTTTTTTGGATCAGGGCCAGATTTTTTTTGTGCTTCTCTATTGGGCTCGTTAGGGCCAGATTGTACAGTTTTTAATCTGGAATAAAAGAGCTCTTAGCTCAACTAATTAAAAAAAAAAAAAAAAAAAGGACAAATTACCTATATACACACATTTTCCCCCCATAATTTCCATTATTCCCTATCAGTTCTAAAATTTTCCAAAATCCCTTATTTTACTCTCAAACCCCCAAACGCATACATAAATCCTAACTCCCAAAACCAACATTTATCCCTTCTTTATTTCACTTCACAAATCTCTCCATATTTTAGTCACAGAATCTTGATAGTTA
Source organism: Solanum lignicaule (assembly GCA_029582545.1). Lineage (NCBI taxonomy): Eukaryota > Viridiplantae > Streptophyta > Magnoliopsida > Solanales > Solanaceae > Solanum > Solanum lignicaule. Next base: position 8,975 of record JAJOOF010062987.1, read on the forward strand.
TTTTCTCATCCGCGTTTTAAATTCAAAAACAATCTCTTTTCTGTAGATTAAGGATATTTTTACACAAAACAAATTAAAAAGGATATTTATGAGTCTTTTAACTATTTTTTAAAATACTTCAAAATTTATAATATAATAAAATATGTGAACTTCAAATTTTTTACACTAAAACGTAAATTAGGAAAAAAAGAAGAAGAAGTAGTAGTACTTGTTATTATTTGATAATAATTAATATAATATTTTGTAGAAGTTCTTTCCATTTCTGTTATCTTTTCTTTTTATTCCGTCTTTTTCCTTTTTTTTTTTATTTTTTTATTTAGTAGTTGTTTTGTTTTTCTATTATTTCCATATCACTGTTGGATTTGGTATTTGTATTTGGTTTCTTTATTTTTGGCTAATAAAACTCACCTCGGGTGTTTGATTAAATTTTTTTTTTTTTTTATATATATATATATATAAAATATTTGTAAATTTTCCATAATTTGAGTTGGTTATGGACCGCAAATAATCATTCATTGAAACTGATTATGATTCTTGTATTATTATTTAATCTTCTCATTGTCTCATAATAATATTAGTTTCAATTTCACCAAAATCTCATACAATTGAATATTTTCCTCTCTTTTCTGGTATTTTTCATAATCAAAATTCTTTAATGGATTGTGTTTGTTCACGTATCTAATTGATAACTTAATTCTTATTTATTGTGATACATTTATAGATACACTTTATTTCAGTTTACATACATCCTTCTTTCACAACATTATTTTATCAGATACATTATTATCAACTACAAAATGATACATTATGTAAGTTATACATATCTTTCAAGGAAAATAATACAATACAAATCAATTTAAACGAGATACATAAATAATAATGTATAATGCACAATATTTTTAGATATGATACATAAATTCGAATTTATACTAAATGTATCAATTACATAGTAACTACCACACAGTAATGTATTGATCTCAAATCTAACATCTTATGGGCAACAATTATTTATTTAATGTATCTAGTATAAATACAATACTTATCAATTTAAACAAAATACATAAATAGTAAAATGCTAAGTAGCAAAGATATTCATGAATCTCAAAATTTTCAACAATTTTGAATCAAAATTGAAAGGATCTTTTGGGAGAAGAAAGAATCTTGAATCTCAAATTTTTTGATAATCTTGAATCAAAATTGAAAGGATATTCGATGAACTTGAAGATTCAAAAGGATATCGTTTGTCCAACAACAATTTCATCACTTTTGTATCATTCATAACTCACCTCACTTACCAAAAATTTTGACAAAAGTTTTTGAATCAAATCTGAAAGGTTTCTTTGTTGAACGGGGAGCAATTTGAAATTTTGAATTTCTTCGTTCTATTAGGATTTACCTCTGTATGATTGAGTAAGAAGAAACATAAGCGTAATTTATGGGATTTAATTAATTTTCAGATTTTATTCCCTTTTTAGCACAACAGAAATTTTTTTCTTGTATTAGAATTAATGTATCCAAATGATGAATTAATGTATCCGGATGGTGACTTATGTATCCAGAAGGTACAAATTTTAAGGGATTACTGTAATTAGAAAAAAAATAGGGATATAATGTAATTTACTCTTTACACTATGAGATTTATGTAAGTTAAAATAATGGTCCAATGTCATACTGATTTGAAAAATAAAAGGAAAGAAGATTAATTATATTAGGATTCAATTTATTTTCTAAAATATTGAAATTTTTAATAATTATTTTAAAGTATAGATGTTTTTAATAATTATTTTAAGGATGGATTAATTACAGAAATCCCACATTTTAGTTTACTTATTACCATTATACCCTATAAGTTTTACAAATCTCCAAAATTCCTCATTTTCACGCATCAGATTAGTGTATCTCGCGCATCAGATTAATGTATCAGCGCATCAGATTAGTGTATCTCGCGCATCAGATTAGTGTATCGTGTATAAAATATACATCAGATTAGTGTATCATGTATAAAATGTAATGTATCTTACTTAACAATTAATGTATCTCGCGCATCAGATTAATGTATCAACGCTTATATTATTGTATCCGTTTGAGGGATTTATGTAATTATAAACTTTTAAGGGATAGATTGTAATTTTACCTTAAAAGTATGTGATTTTTGTAATTTGCACTTATTTATTCCACTATCCGATTAAAAAAAAATCATTACCCATTTACCCCTCTCTTTAGGTTTAACCTCAAATCGCTCATTTCTCTCTCTTCCCTTTTTCACCATTGTTATTTCCTTTCTTTGTTCAAGAAAATCAACTCTTTGTTTAAGAAATCTCACAATTAATTCAAAAGATTCTTCACCCATTGATAAAGTATGAAGTCAACAAGTATTCTGTGAAGTTTCTTGTGATTTTACTTTCATATTCACCAAGTATTTTGTATTCCGGATTTTCCGTCTTTTAATCAGTATTGTTTGATTTTTTTGTGAGTTTGTTTTCATATTCACCAAGTATTTTGTGAGATTTTCCTCTTTTATGTATTTCGGATTTTTCGTCTTTAAGCACTGTTGTTTGAATTTTTTGTATTTGTTTTCATATTTGAGATTTAGTAGATTGTAGAAACCTACATTGACATTCATACATCATATATTATTTGATTTTTTATACATTCATATTTAATAATTTTGAATTTTACTTATAGGGTTACTTATGCACAAGTGAATACGAATATTTGGATTTGGTGAACAAAATATCAGAAAAAAGAACATAGTAGACGAAGAAGAAGAAAGAGAGAGTTAGAGAAGAAGGTAGCAAAAATTGTATTCATATTAATTTTGTTTGCCAATTATTTTTCTTTTACTCAACATTTGTATTTGCATTAAGAACATTGTATTTCTTTTTGAGTTTGTAGTCATTCTAATAAGTATGCCAAATGAATTTGTATTTCTTAAGCATAGATGTATCCTTTTTTAAATAGTTAATTTGTATTTTATTAGAACATTGTATTCTTCCTCAACAAATTGAATTATTTTCATTATGTATGCTTTTTTTTTTTCCAGAATCTTGTATCCATCTTTCTTTCATAGTTAATTTATATATATATATTTTGAAATATTGTATCCTCCTTAACAGATTGTATTATTTCCACCATGTATGCTATTTTTTCCAAAATCTTGTATCATTTCATAAATCATATTCATATGTAATGATTGAATTATATTGGGATACAATCAGTAATATTTTTGTAATACAAATAAAAGAAAAATATATTTGGCAGGCATGTAATACAATTTCACTGGAATACAATTTTAGTTTTCATTATGAAAGAAATATACCAGTTTTAATTTGAATGGTAAAGTGAACGCATAAAATGTAAAAATTATTGGTATACAATTACGAAAAAAACATAGTAAAGTTTTTCTCTTTCTGTTATTAAATAATTGTATTCTTTTAAATCAAACAAATAAAAAATACATCAATCAGATACATAACAAACTAATATATTGACATGTTAAATAAATATTGAAAGTGTGGCTAAGGGATCCTACTAAATGTCAAAATATTGACATTTTGAAAATTTCCCTTCTTTATTTCCTTTTTGTTTATTTTGATTAGGATGTTTAGGGCCTTTCGGTTTTTGCCTCAAATCACTCCTTTCTCTCTCTTCCCTTTTTCACCATTGTTATTTCCTTTCTTTGTTCAAGAAAATCAACTCTTCAAATTTCCTACACTTTGTTTAAGAAATCTCACAATTAATTCAAAAGATTCTTCGCCCATTGATAAAGTATGAAGCCAACAAGTATTCTCTGAAGTTTCTTGTGATTTTATTTTTATATTCACCAAGTATTTTGTATTCCATATTTTCCATCTTTTAATCAGTATTGTTTGATTTTTTTTGTGAGTTTGTTTTCATATTCACCAAGTATTTTGTGAGATTTTTCTCTTTATGTATTTCAAATTTTTCGTCTTTAAGCACTTCTGTTTGAATTTTCTGTATTTGTTTTCATATTTGAGATTTAGTAGATTGTAGAAACCTACATTGACATTCATACATCATATATTATCTGGTTTTTTATACATTCATATTTAATAATTTCGAATTTTGCTTATAGGGTTACTTATGCACAAGTGAATACGGAATTTTGGATTTGATTTTGGTGAACAAAATATTAGAAAAAAGAACATAGCGGACGAAGAAGAAGAAAGAGAGAGTCAGAGAAGAAGGTAGCAAAAATTGTATTAATACCAAAATTGTATTCATATTAATTTTGTTTGTCAATTATTTTTCTTTTACTCAACATTTATATTTGTATTAAGAACATTGTATTTCTTTTTTAGTTTGTAGTCATTCTAATAGGTATGCCAAATGGATTTGTATTTTTTAAGCATAGATGTATCCTATTTTTTTTCATAGTTAATTTGTATTATTTTTTAGAATATTGTATTCTTCCTCAACAGATTGAATTATTTTCATTATGTATGCTATTTTTTTTTCAGAATCTTGTATCCCTATTTCTTTTATAGTTAATTTGTATTTTTTTTTAAAATATTGTATCCTCCTCAACAGATTGTATTATTTCCTCCATGTATGCTATTTTTTCCAAAATCTTGTATCATTTCATAAATCATATTCATATGTAATGATTGAATTATATTGGGATACAATCAGTAATATTTTTGTAATACAAATAAAAGAAAAATATATTTGGCAGTCATGTAATACAATTTCACTAGAATACAATTTTAGTTTTCATTATGAAAGTAATATACCAATTTTAATTTGAATGGTAAAGTGAACACATAAAATGTAAAAATTATTGGTATACAATTACGAAAAAAACATAATAAATTTTTTCTCTTTTCTGTTATTAAATAATTGTATTCGTTTAAATCAAACAAATAAAAAATACATCAATCAGATACATAACAAACTAAAATATTGACATTTTAAATAAATATTGAAAGTGTGGCTAAGGGGTCCTACTAAATGTCAAAATATTGACATTTTGAAAATTTTCCCAAAAAAAATATCAAAACTTCACAAACTATGTCATACCTAATTCTTGTTTTGATAGAATATGCAGGCAACTCATTTTGGGTTCGATAATTCTTATATTTTTTTTTTAAATTATTGAAAAATGCTTAGTGATGACATGTTTGTTGCCAAACTATTCAGTTAGTTTAAGGTTGTTGATTTGTGATATCCTGACAACACATCGCTAATTCACAAGATCAAATAAGTGGCTAAAATATTTTCTGTGAGGTTTAGTATATTGAGTTCTTAATTGAAGTTTCTTTGAGGTTTTGTTGCATCATATTTGAATATGGGGTTGTGTTGAGTTCTTGAGATGAGAGTTGTGTTTGAGGGTTGTTCTTGAGGATTTTGATTTGATTTTCGTTTACTTATGTTGAGATTACGAATCTAAGATAATTTTGAGGAAAACAATCGATTCTAGGTGAATTAGAATAAAAAATCGAGAAGAAAAATTCGTCAAAATGTTCTGGGGAAGGGCTGGCATGGGGCGCCAGCAGTGCACCAGAAATGACCCCCAGTAATTGAAGGTCTGGCGCGGCCCGCCACCCTTGCACCCTAAAGCGTCAGACCACTTTTCTTCTTCGTTCTCGTTCTGTACTTGTTCCTTCGAGTCGAACTTTCATTCCATTCTTAATCCTAACTATTTAAACCTCCATTAATTATCAATAGATCATATATATCATGAGGCATAACTCTTGAATTCACATTTTAAATTCAAGATAAAGTTAAGAGTAAAGCTCGAGGGAGTTCTTTGAGTCATTTTGAGAAGTCTTTTGCAAACTTTTAAAACTTGTTTTAAGACTTGAGTACTTGAGTATGAGGATGAGGAGAGTTGAGTTTCATTTTTCAAAATGAATATATAGGAACTAAGTATTCCCAAGAGTAAATACTTTTACATTTAAAATGAGAGGAAACCTTGATTTCCAAATGAGTTCATGAGGAGTTTTTGAGCACTATCTCTTTTAAGAGTATCTTTTGAGTAATAATCTCAAAGTTGAGGATGATGAAATATTTTTAAACATATGAGCATGAGTTATATTATTGAGAGTAGTATTGAGCACCGATAAGGGAACGAGTTCAGACAACTCAAAGTCCTCATAAATCATGTATGCCAACATGGGTAAAGGGTTATACTTTTTAGATGATTCTTTATTGCTTTTAAGCATAGATTAGTGGATCCACTTAGTTGAGGATGTTTTATACTCCGGCAAGGTAAAGGACAGCAGTGTGGGAGAGACGTTGTATCATCACATAGCTCATAGTGATGGTTGATGGTTAGAGAATCTCCCAAATAAGAGTAAAAAGTTATTATTGTATTTTTAAACACTTTGAGTTGTTATTTACTGTTTTAAAAGTTTTCTTTATACTGCATCTTTTATTGCTGCTTTATAATGAGATGAGTTGAGTATTCTTGAACTGAGTTGAGTACTATTGGGTTGAGTTGAGTTGAAGTGAGTATGGTTTCATTTTTATCATTACAAGCTTGCAGGTTATGTTCAGTGTTTCCCTTACATGCTCGTACATTCAATGCACTGACGTCATTTAGCTTGCATCTTTTCATGATGCAGACACAAGTTTTCAGGGTAATCAACAGGCGCTTCGTTGATACCATTTACAGTTCGAGTTAGCTTTGGTGAGCCTCCTTGCTTCCGGAGGATTCCACTTTTATTTTCAGTTTTATCTTATTAGGATGTCATGGATCTTGTCCCAACGTCCATCATAGTTATAGAGGCTTCATAGACTGTAGTGTTTTGAGAAGTCTTTTCCATTCTATTGTTAATGTTTAAGACTTGAGTTGGTACGAAGTCGCCTTTGTTAGGGAGCGCTTTACCTCCAATGTGGGACTTCCCGGTTTGAATCCAAATTTAGTCGGGATCCAATGTGGATACCGGACACCGGATGGGAAACCAAAAAAAAAAAAGACTTGAGTTGCCTTCTTTTGGCAGTGAATGTTTTAATACATTTATGAGTAATTTCTTTTCAGACTATGAGTAAAGTTTTGCTTTTTGAGTTCATCTATTTGTGAGAAAGTCTTCCGCTGAATATTGAGTCAGGCCAAGGGTTCGCTTGGGGACTAGCAATGGTTTTGGAGTGTCAGTTACGTCCGGGCTGTAAGCTCGGGGCGTGACAATAATTTAGAATTTGAGTTCTTGAAAAACCTTGTCATTCACCAATCAAAATCTCAAATTTTGATGTTACAATCCATAAATAGTCAAAGGAAATGAAGTTTTAGGATCATCATAGCTTTACCCAAATGATTTAGCACAAGAAACCCTTTTGAAAATAGCCTCCAAGAGTTTTCCAAGCTCAAAAATAGAAAATGGGGTTAATTAAAACCCCAAAATTTCAGGTCTAAAACCATCTCTGATGCCGCTAAAGTGGACTCAAGTTCGCTTAAGCGGACTTCGCAAAACGACCTCCGGTTCTCTTAAGTGAACCCCACTTTCGTGAAGGTTCGCTTAAGCAGACTGACCTTTGCAAAAGCGAGCCAACATACACTAGAAAAGAATCAGCCAACTCTCAAAACATTGAAAGGACCATCGGGATACGTTCAAAATCCCGTACACACAAATCATATATGCAAATCAACTATACTCGATGTTCTGGACTCAATGGAACAGTCAAAACACGAATCCGAGTTCTCATTGAACCGATATTCGTGAAATCACTAGAAGCTAACTCAATATCTAAAATGGCTAAAACAAACTCGGGACTTCTCAAAAATCAACCCAGGCCTCGCCTAGGCTTAAAATCATCTCCCGAATCCAACGAAACTCTCAAAATTTTGATCCGAGCATCTGAACCCCAAATGTTGACCAAAGTCAACCCAAAGGCTAAATTTCCATACTTTCACAACTTAGGACCTCAAATCCTCAAAAGGACTCCGGATCTTAAACCAACAACTCATACATATGGAATTCCACGTTTCGGGACTGATGGAATCGACGAAATTCCATTCCGACACTCGAAACTCCAAAAGACACCTAAAACCACTTTCCTAACCACTTTAGCCTTTCAAATTCAAAACTCACCAAATTCTAAACCTTAAACTCAAAATTCTAAACCAAATTACAAAACTCAACTAAAAACCACTCGGGGTCAATATCGGTAGGGCAAAATACTAAATTCATGAAATTTTCTATATATATATATACATATTGATTTAGTATTAAGTTAAGCGAAATTATCAGTTAGCCTTAATGATACGAATACAATATATGATACTGATTTAATATCACTTAAGCGAAAATTATTAGCTTTAATGAATGGGGGGTGCTGCAATTATTTATAAGAGAATGGGTATTTCAGGAATTACTTTGGGTATGGATATGAACTTGTAATTATTTTATATTTTATGGCTCATTTATGTAGTTTTTTTTTTTTTTGTCAAAATATGGGCATGGCCCATTTATTAAAATTAAACAGTGCAAAGTGCATACTAAGTAATTTTCGGGACGAATTTAATGGCAATAATAGTAGGCACTAAACAATTAATTCTTTACAACGTACTAAATTTTTTGGCAATATAATTAAATCTACTAGCAATAAAAATGGACGATGTATAAAAGAAAATTTTAAATTATTTTTGAATGAATTTAATAGATAGTATATTATTGCCGTAAATAAATTAGTCATTAATCAATCAATATAATAGTCACTTTTAGTGGCAATAAAGACTATCTTTACTAAAACTTTTCTAATTGCACTACGGCATAAAATTAATGACCGTTACCGGCTATTATTTGCCGGAAAAGGCCTTTTTGATAGTAAGGTATTGATCACCAATATAATCAGGGACAATTCAACATAATTCAAGACCTAAAGTGAAATTTTAATAAATTTTATCTGTATTTATTTATTAAAAATTTAGATGTAAATTATTACTTAATATCTTTCTTATAAATGATTTTTTCAAATACTTTATTCAAATTATTATTTTTAGGTAAGGTTTTATAAATTCAACATTGAAAAATATCATTTAACTGAGAGGTGAGCTAGCAAGATGGGGAGGGAGGTGAGCGATTTTCATTATATATCCCAGATACATACGAATCACACTAGATACATACTAGCGACATGTATGTGTACGTATCTGGTATAATTCACATCTGGAATACCAGATACATAGGAGAGTAGCGAATGAGATGGAAGACATAGGAGGGAGACGGGCTAGATTTGTTGTGTATCTCAAATACATGCGAATCCACTTGGATACAATGTATCCAGAACAAATTATTACACCTATTTTTGGACCCCGTGTATCTCCAGATATATGTATCTAAGCGTATCTGGACACACAAAAATCTCGTAAAATACATAATATTGCAAATTAAAGTGTATCTAAGTAATTAACTCATAAACTAGTAAAATTTATTTAAGTTCCCATAGAAATACTCCCTTTTTCGTTATGTTTATTCTTAAGTAGGCTTTAATTAGAGTACTCTAGAGAGTCCAAAAGATAAATCTCTTTCAAAAAGAAAACTCCAATTCCACTCATACGAGATACAAACTTTCATTGAGTTCAAATTATACTCAACATTCATAAATCATTACAATAAGATAAATACACTCACATAACATGGAAGGAATAAAATAAATATAATAGGACATTTCTAACGATCCATCATCTAATTTATTTTTCTTATTAAACCTGATTATAGGATCTCTAATCCTCATGTGTTAGTACGGATGAATAATACAAAAAGATCAGATAAAATTTATATGAATTGACTATTAAAAGTTGAGAAATATGAAGAAAAAAAAAGAGAGAAAAACGGAAAATATATCCTTATTAGCAACTAGTAATATAAAAGGCAAAATCTAAAGGAAAGTATATATTGTCATTGTCTTAAAGTACACATAGAGAAGAATAGTCTCGACCTAATTGTTTTATATCTTTACTACTTCTCATGCAATTTTAGTATTTAGATTTTTTGATATTTTCTTAAAGTAGAACATTCTTTTAAAATATGGTATTTTTTTTGCTTCAAACAAGCGGAAGGAGTACAAGAGAGGAGAAAGCACAATGATATAACTTTATATCTTTCAAGACAATCATATTTTCGTCTCGGGAGATATTAGTTCATCATAAGTTGACTACATTTGTGATAAAATAGTTTGCCAGGAATGTTGCCTTATGATTTATTCTTTGAATACAATTTAAATTTGAATTTTACACAATTATTATTGTCTCTAATCACAATAATTATAGTGACAAATTTTTTTTTGTTGGTAAAAATAAAATAATATATTTAGTGACGACATAATGCAAGTTTCAACTACAAAATTGAAAGTCATTTTTGTAGAAGCGAAGTTGTCACTAATTCATATATATTTAGGGACGAAATATCTTTTCGTTTATAAATGTTGTATTTAGTGAAAAAAATGGTTTTATTCAACTCTGAAATATATGTAATTTCAGAGATAATTGATGTCATCACAAATTAAACTTAAAATGTTGTGACGGAGTAATTTTGTCGCCATAAGTAACCTTTTTAGTGATGACAATATACTATCAACTACAATTTTTTTGTATTTTTATGACAAATGAGTTTGTCATTAATACTATGCATTGGGAGACGAAGAAAAGAATCATAGCTAATTCAACTTTATTTGTGACGAAACACTGAAGTATCTTAGTAAATATTTAATGACCCGTGTTTTAGGGACGAATGATTGACAAAAAACATCATCAGAGAAACCTTTTGTCACAAAATATAACGTTTTAGTAACAAAATAATTTGTCCCTAATTATTGAATTTGTTGCAGTAAACAGCCCACAAAAGCAGAATTCAAAAAACAACATTAAAGAGAGAAAGAGAGGTCTTCGGGACAAAGATTATAATAGTAATGTTTTTAAAAGTAGTAATTTATCTTATTTGATGACACAATAATTGAATTAAAAGAGATTCTAACACCTTAAAACTAGTTTACTTAATATAAGTATATTACTTGAGCTTCTAAAAATTCTCACTTACTAGACCTAACTTAGGATTATAAGAGATTACTATTACACCTCTTATTTAACGCTTTTATACGTAACTTGTAGTGTAGCCTTGCCAAACTAAACTTTGAACATCATTACTGGTAGTTTTTTTTTTTTCACGCTACTATCATAAAGGCCTTTTGCGATAATAATAAAAGCTGCTAAAATATTTATCGATCATCAAGTTTTCTTTGTTTTGAGTATATAAGATCACTAAAGTATTTAGCATACAATTAGAAAAGTGTCGATAAAGATAATCTTTATTGCTTCAAACATCACAGGCTATAATTAAGCCAATTATTTAATAAAAATTATAATGGCTGATAAGCTCATTTTTAAAATGGCTCGGTTTATCTTTTAAATGGGGAAACTAAGCAAGTATTCCGTAAAAATAAAATAATTACAAACATATACCCCTTTCTATTCATACCCTACTAATTAATTACACTACATATTCCCCAACTAATTTCGTTTAACAGATACTAATTAATCAATATCATATACTATATTGGTATCATTAAGACTGATAATTTCGCTTAATTGAAACTAAATCAGTATATTGTTGGGTTTTATTTGCCCTGATTTCTTACCATAAATAGGTTTTCCTTTTAGGAAAAAGTTTTAATTTCTGAACAAGAAACCTTAATGATACCATAAATAAATAATAAATATATACTCTTATAGTATCATTGACTAATGAGTAATTTCTGAATAAGAAATCTTAATGATACCACAACAATATACATATACTCTTATAGTATCATTGACTAATGATTAATTTCTGAACAAGAAACATCAATGATACCAATACAGTATATATATACTCATTTAGTATCAGTTTAGCGAAATTATCAGCCTTAATGATACTAATAAAGTATATATGATATTGATTTAGTATCAGTTAAGAGAAAATGATCAGCCTTAATAAATGAGGAGTATGGGCAGTAATTTTTTTGAGAGAATGTGTATTTCTTAAATTACTTTGGATTAGAATATAAACATGTAATCATTTTGAGTTTTATGACTCATTTATGTAATTTTTCCTTTTAGCATCTATTTATTTCCCGGTAATCAAATTTAATTATTGCTAAAAGTTTTGTGCTTAAATGGCAAATTTATTTTCAGCACAAAAGTGAAATTCATTTGAAATTGTCTTAATTTGCTTTTTAACATACATTTTTATTGACAATAAATCTAATTATATTGTTGTAAGAAGTCATAGGTTTTAACCATTGTTAGTGACAATTATATTTGTTGCTATTAGCGTTCAAGACGCAGTGTCCAATTTAAAATAATGATATATGATAAATAATTACTCAATTGCGAGATAGCAATTTTATCAATTAGTTTGTAATACATTATCTCGAGAATCCTTTGGATACTATGAAAAGATAATGTCAAACTTCAAAAACAAGGATTAACATGCCATGAGAACGACCTCTTTATTTTTTTTATTTTCTCTTAAGAAAAATGATATTATGTTCTTTTTCTCACTTGGATATTATGACATGATAAATATGCTCTTTTCATATCAACATATAAGTTTGATACTCGTTTGTCCCTAATTATTTGTCCATTTTTCCTTTTATAGTTGTCCCTAATTACTTGTCCATTTTGACAAATCAAGAAAGGACAATTTTTTTTTACCTATTATATCCTCAATTAATTACTTTGAAAAAGGTAGAACTTTTTGAAAATCTTAAATTTTTAATTCATCTATTTCATAATTAATAGGGGTAAAATAGTAAACTCACTATGTCAATAATTATTTCTTAATATGTGTGCCAATTCAAAAGTGAACAAGTAATTAGGGATAAAGGGAGTATAATAGGTTTCTTGATATTTATTATGTCAAAAAGCAACCAGAGAAAGTGTCACGATTCAAAATCTCATGATGACGCTTATTTAATATCTCACCAATAGATAAGCCGGATTCAAAAGCCCACTATCACTAACAAAAAATACACAATTACCTAACCAGACCCCATAAGCCCAGAAGGTACATAACAACAAACAAAAATCCGATCCCCCCCATAAGACCGAAAAGTGCAAACACCTACCAATTATACTGGTGATATATGCTATGCATATGCATGCAAGTTATGCTCTAGAAACCAATAATATAAAGTGCCAAACAACCAATTATATACACGTATCTCCTTCCCCAGCACGTTAGATAGGATCCATGCGGACATCCCTCCTCCTGTTCAGTGAGTCACAGGGACCATAGGAGACTCGAGAAGTCCATATATACTGCATGATCCCAATCCAGGACTTTAATTAATAAGCGATCCTTATGGATCTGCTCCGTCATGGTACCAGAGAGGTATATAAATAAAAGGGTCGGTGATTCGTTCAACCGATCAAATAAAACATGAGTATATCCTTGATGCCTTTTTATACCAAAGATTCATTTATCAATGTAGTAAAAGTAGCACGGCTCCCAACAAAACTTGGTTTAAGAGTAAAAGTATAAAATCATATTTTCTCGAAAATAGTAGTAAAAATCAATACGTTTACTGAGATCATACAACAAAATATGTGAAAGTGAGTACCAATGCAATGCATGTCATCACCAAGCTCAACTAACTTGGAATCCATATAGTTCTCCAACAAGGTCTTGGGCCCAAAAAATATACCAACAATGATGCAAAAACATAGTCATCATAACTCAGGAAATGAATGAATTTATATAAAATTCGACAACCAAAAAGATAACTCAAGAATCACAGTCTTAACCTGAAAGTACTACGCAAGTGACATCTAAGCACAACTAATGCCAACCTACGTCTATAACAAGCCACTAAGATCATATGTACTAACGGAGGGTACCAAACCGTAGAAATTAAACTACTACAGGAAGAACACAATTCACTAAAAGAGGAAATGCACCGCTCTTTTGTGAGAATACAATTAGTGTAAGGCAATGAATGTAAAGTGTAATTAAATATGTTATTGTACGTCTGGTATGATAGTGTTAAATCCCCTTTTAGGTCTTCAATTTGTTTGTTGTACTGAATTAGTCATTAACACGAAATGTAACTTTTATCATGAAAGTGAACAATTTGTGACGAAATATATGTTGTAGCTAAGACTTTCGTAGCTAAATATCATATAAATAGAAATGACTAATTATTAGGCCGTATGATTATTGATAGAAATGACCAATTTAGTTGAAGGGAGGCTTTATATTATGCGTAATGAAGGTGTGTCCTATGCATTGAACATTTATATAGTAAAACAATAATTCTTACTTTAGAATCAGTAATGGTCTTAGACTTGAACTATGAATGCTTAAGCAAAATAAAGTATCATTGCTTACACAATAATCAAGGTGTAGACACAATTAGCTTTAATAGCCAACACATATATGTACTATCCCAATTTATTACTTTCATGAGTACTAATTTTGAGAATATATATATTCTCCCAATTCTTATAGAAAGTGATTTACTTTTACGGTGGCACAGATGAAATATGTCAAGTGTATTCCTATATATAATTTTAGCACCCCACTCATAAATAGTGCATTTGTAAAAGAGATAAAAACTATTAAATGAAATTAGAAGTAGTTAATTATCCACTCACTCCATTTATTTATTATATATATAATAAGATAATAGTTAACATAAAGACACATGACCTTTTATACTCATTCCATATGATATGAGTGTTTATTTAGGTATTTATTAAGTGAAAGAGTCATGCATTATTAAGAAGTGGAGAAATAGAAATGACCAAGCTTGACTATATCGTCAATGTTACTATACTAAATATCCCCACAAGTGATGTTATAATTACACCACCCACACCCTGAATGATGTTTCCAACAAGCATGAGGGGAGCTTGAAGAATTCCTGAGGTGGGCAACAAAGTACAATTAACAATTGGGAGAGCAGCCCTTGCAACACATGAAAGAGTTGAAGTATTTCCAAACAAAATATTTGTATTGGTGTTCAATATTGTAACATTTATTAAACCTTCAACATTTGTGATCACTTGAGCAAGGGTTGTGTTGCCACAAATAATGGCGACATTTACTCCACCAATTCCGGGGCCTGGGGCATTTCCCGATGTGGAGCAAGACACAACACCCCGTATAGTTATATTAGCTGGTTGGCCAACAACGGGTGGTACAATGGGTGGTACTTGACCAACGGGTGGTACAATGGATGGTACTTGACCAACGGGTGGCACAATAGATGGTACTTGACCAACAATGGGTGGTATTAGCTGGCTAACAATGCCTGGTAATAGTTGGTTAAGAAGGGGTGGTAATAGTTGGTTAAGAAGGGGTG
>JAJOOF010062989.1:0-61371 GCA_029582545.1 Solanum lignicaule
GGACGACTCAATTAAAGCAAACGGACTTGAGTCAAGAAAGAAGTTAACTACGAAGTAAAACGAATAAAAGCACACAAAGAAAAGCAACTAACAAAGAAGTGAATTTCGAAAACCAATAGTCAACGAGTAGGCACTTACAAGTCAAAAATCAGTTTAGGAATCTTGATTACGAACTAGAGTCAAAAGAAAAAGAAACTAAGAATTAGAACCTGAGATGAAAAGGGTCAGAAGACGAGTTTCCCATCGCCAAATGGCCTGTGTTCTTCTTCTAAGGTGAAGTTCAGCTTGCCAGCTTGAAGATTGACTCGCGAAACTCTACAACCGGACAAGGAAACTTGGCGATCTGGGTGGAATTTTGGCGATGCGCCGAATGGGATCGGTGTTAGCTCGTCGAATTTTTCCAGTTTTTTCAACAAATTGAGGTCGAACTCGGCGAACTAGCTGCCCAAAGGGTGAGGCGCCGAGTGGAATGGGAGATCCAAGTCGGGATTCGCCCAAATTCCTCAAGCTGCAACTGCAAGGCTCCAAAAATTTAACCATAGTGGTTCCCCCGTCTTCCTTGGCCTTTTGTATTTACCCTTTTTGGTAAATTCCTTTTTTACAAACACTTTCTCTTTCTTCCTTTTTGGAATTAAACACTTCCCTTTTCAAATATTCCCTTCTTGATCGTTTGAATATTCTTCAAGAACACTATAAAGATCCAAAATAAATCCCCGAAGATTTTTAGCTCGGAATTTCATGAAACTTTAGGTGAATGCTGTCATTTTCTGTTTTACTTTCCATACCTTTGGAGTGAATATGATCTAAAGTTGGGGAGACAGTTCATTTCCTTGAAGTGGAAACACAAAGGGTGATGTATTCGGTGTCGCACTATGATGTTAAATTGTGGTTTTGATGGGAGGAAACACATTAAAATATAAATAAATGTAGTTCGTAGTTTAAATTGTTGTTTTTGTCTAATCCTCATGATTTTTAAGTTCTGGAATTAATTTGAATAGGTTTGGAGGCACATATCTTGAAGAAAATAAAGTTCGGGGTTAAAACCCCATCAAAATATGACATGCGAAGCTTTTTGGGAACCCAAGCTCCCCCAACAAGGCTGGAAAGATCGCCCAATAGCCCCCGAGTCTGTCAAAATAGACATTGAGCAGCCTGCATAAAAGGTCCTCAGAAGTCACAAAAGCGAACAACACTACACTTAAGCGAAGTCTGCAAACGGTTCCTTCTCGCAAAATAAAACATTTCTTAAGCGGAGGGGGCACTCGCTTAAGCAAACTATGACCTTTAATGAGTGGTCGCAAAAGTGACCAAAAGTCGCCCAAGCGAAGGTAAGTCATTCTAAAGTCAGTGAACAGAAGCCAAAGGGCTAAACACTAAAAATTAAAGGTCCAACTTCTAGTTCTCCTCCTCACTTGTCTCAAAAATATTTCAAACTCTTGGTCTCCATTGTGCAAACACAATCCGATTTGTCTCTCTCACTCTGAATCTCTTGTAGTTTTAATTTTCATTGGTTAATTTGATTTCTTTGTTGGAAGTTGGGGGTATTTAGTGGGTAATAACTTCTCTAATGGAGGGGAAGGGGGTTAAGATTTTGAATCTCTTGCTCGAATTCCTTGTTGAAATTGTTAAATGCATGTGTGTAGGGGCTGATGCAAAGTATTTGGGGATGTCTTGAGTACATATTTCATGATATAATTGTGGAAAATCAATTGAGCTCCATGTGTTTGATAAATTCCCAAAAGAACTCAAAAATGATTTTTGAAACTTGTTGTGCCAAAATTATTGAGTTTCTTGATTGCTTATTTGGTTGTTAATTTTACACTGTTGATAGTTGAAATTTTGTGCTAAAAATGAGAATTGAAATTTTGTTGTTCATGTTGAGGAAGGCGATTGTTCGCTAAAGTGAACTCGCAATCGCAAAAGCAATATTTGCTTAAGCAATCTTTTTTGTTTTTGTGATTTCCACATAAGCGGCCTTCTAATCACATTTGCGACGTTCGATTAAGCGAACATCGCCTCGCTTTTGCAAGAAAGGGTGAAAATTTTCAGCAGGCGTGTTTTAGTTCCAAATTGATTTCAAACCCTTTTGTTTGACTTCACCTATGAAATACCATCATTTAACACATGATTCTCACATTTGTATGCTATTATTATTTCCAGATTTTTACAAAGTTAAGAATGGCTCAAGAAAGTGTTTTGAAAGAAGAAGTGGTGGTCAAATATGACCAATATCAATTTCTTTCTCTCCAAGCATAAGAGAAATATTTTTTGGACATAATCAAGATGAAGTTGCTCTTGGAGAGAAGCATTTCACTTGACAAAGTTGAGGAACTGCTTTCGAATTTCTACTAAAGGTTGATAACATCTAGGTGGATATGCTTTGCGGCTGAACCTTGCAAGGTGAATGAGCAATGTGTGAGAGAATTCTATGCTAACCTCATTGAAATCGACATTACATCAAGGTTGATTACCTTTCAAGGTAAGGTTTTCAACTACGGACTAGAGGCGATAAATATTATCTACGGGATGCTCAATCTTGATATTCAAGCCTTCATGGACAAGGATTGCGAGTCGGGAGTTTGGCTTGCTTCAAAGTTCTGTCTGGATAGAAACATCCCATGGGCCATCACAAAAGCTGAGATCTTATGTTCAGACTTGACAGCCAAAGCAAGGATATGAATGTCAATTGTATGCAGCAACATCTCCCCAAGTGTAAACATTAGCAACATTTGGCGTTGCGAGCACAAATAGTGGCATATGTACTTGGTGATGTCCCATTAAATATAGGCCATTTGATTGTGAATGAATTCTCGAAATTCAAAATGCATGACAACCTATCTCTTATTGACCCTTCACTGATCATAGAGCTATGCAAATGGATTGAGGTAGAGGAGCTCCCTAGTGACTCTTAGGTAGAGCCCAAAAATTTGATCTTTCCCCTTAAGGTGTATGGTGAAGACATAATTCTGAAAAATAAGAAGAGGAAGGTTGGCTCTGGAAAGTTAATACATTTGGAGGAATATACTCTTACACCTCCAGTTTTGGGCCATTTTGAGTCATTTGGCTAGTGATTTGAAGTTCGTCAAAGACATACTAACCAAGCTGCCTCAAGGGTCAGGTGAGTCATTTTGTAGGACGATAGCTTATATTCCCCAAAGTGAGTTTAATGCCTACTTGATTGATCAAAGGAATCAAGAAGCTCAACTTGCAAATTTGGAGAAGGCTTACGCCAGTTTGGTTAACTCACATGCTGAGTTAAGCATCTCACATAGTAAGATGAAGAAATGGGAGAAGAGTAGATACAAGTTCTTTACTTGGATGTGGAAAGGGGTCAATGCCTTTGTAAAGTGTTGAAGGCAAATGAGCCACTCCTGACTTCTAGGTAGAGGGAAAATAGAGATGAACCTTCTGCATAGAGGGATGATGGTAGAGTTGAGGATAGTTAGGTCACTGACAATGAAGGAGATGATTACAAATACCCAAGGAGCCCTACCATATTATCTTTGTTATTTTGATAGTTGTGTTGCAAGGACACAACACCATCTTTAGTTTGGGGTGTTCCCCTTTGGGTTGTTTTATGTTTTTTTGATTGACATTTTGGATTGTTGTTTTGGATGCTTATGTCTATTGTGCGGATCGGTCATTTTTTAATTATGTTTTGGTTTTATTATATTAGTATCTTCTGTAAGTTTATGTTATGTAGTAATAAATTGTAGTGATAGTGTTTCATGTGTGTATGCCTTTAAAAAGGGGAAGTTTGAGTACCTCTAGCTTGTGAGTTTTGAAGCCCGTGTGATTGCTCAACAAAAATGCTTGAATTTTCCCAATGATAGATCGGGTGATTTAATTCTTAAGGAAATATCATCATTTTGTTGAGTGTTGTTGTCTTTATTGTGCTTTGATATGAGGTTGTGACTTGTTTGGTACTAATAAATTTAGTCAAGCCTTGTGTATCATAAAATGAGGCACCCTTCAAAAAGTTTTGTGAAAATGAATGATTTTCTGACAATGTTTTGACTCTTTTTGTGATTCCAAACTACTAGATGGTATGTGAAAAATAGCTTTTTTTATTTTTGAGTAGGATGTGAAATTGACACTTCTTTAATAGTGTTCATGCCATATGTGGTGAGTCTTTGTTGAATAATTTCTTGTGTTCACATTTGTCACCTAGAAATTGCTCGGTTGATCTTGAAATGTTTGTCTTGATTGAGTTTGGTTCGAGAAATGATCTGAGGCGTTGTTTGATTGTCCTTGAAGTCCACTTTGCCTAAAGATCCCACCTTTGCACTAAATATATCCTTAGTTTTCCACTTTGAACATTATCTTTTTTGCTGGCAACCACATTTCAAGTCTTATCCTTTTTGAAAAGTAACCTCCTTTTGAACCTTTCCCTCCTTGAACTGGAGAATGGTGTAAGGTGAGGTTAAAAGCTTAAGTTAGGGTGTTATGGGAAACTTATAGAGGGATGCTTACCATATGAGGTCTTGATAAAAAAATAGTCTGAGAAAGGAGGAAAAAGTTTGAAAGAAAGAAAAGTTATGAAAAAAGAAAGAAAGAGTTTGAATAAATAATACCTGAATTCCAAAAGTTTAAAATAGTAGCATGTGGGGCATCTACAACGGAAAAAAGGAAAAATAAGAGAATAATGTGAAATGTGCATTCAGTTGAAAAGTTAAAAAAAAAAGTGGAAAAGTTGTTAGCAAATAATGAGTTGTTGTGTAGTGTTCAAGGAGGGTGTAGTCACTTTTACCTAAATTATTTCCTAAACTTCCCTAAGCCTATATTACAAGCCTAATAAATTTTTTTGAGATCTCAAACTGAATGACAATGAGCCAATGTTTATTGGAAATATGGGCAAGCCTATTGTGTAGCATTTCTGTACATGAGATGATTCATTGTGAATGTAAGTGTTTGTATTGTTGTCCCTTGTATTGTGAATACTGTGTATGGTTTTGTGGGACATTTCTTTTCTTGTGAGGGCATGAATGCTAGGATGGATTGGTGAAGTTGATAGATTCCAAAATTGAGTCAAGGAAACTTGTGCGAGTGCTAGTTATTGTGAGTCACTCTTGAGAATTCTTGTTGTCACTTGATCATTATTGAAAATCATTGAGATTTGAAATGGTTCTTGAACTTGAGAGAGTTGCTCTGATTGGAATCGCTTGCTTGCTTACTAATTCTCGGTACCAACAAAAGCCATGACCATGATCCTTAGTGAAAATGGAAGAGTTTTATTCTTAAATTTAGTGCCTATTGTGTTTTGGATCTTGTTTTTCTTGAGGATAAACAAAGTTTTAAGTTGGGAATGTTGATGAGAGGTGAATTTGCACTCACTTGATGCTCTTTTCCTATGATTTTGTAGCACTCAAAGTAGAGAAAGAGGCTAAATATCCATTGATATGTGTTAAATTCAAGTGTTTATTGCTTGGATGCAAAATGATGCATAAAAGTAGAAATGAAGCAAAACCTACCAGCAAACAAGCCTTAGATCTCGCACCTGCGGAAGAAGGTTTGGTTAAGCAAACAAGTCAACAAGGTCAATGGTCGCATACGCGACTAGTTGGTGCTCGCTTTTGCGAAAGAGGTCAAAAAGGCGGAGCTCGCTTTTTTTAAATCCACCCGCTTAAGCGATGGCCATCCATCCAAACAGAGGCATAATTGAAAATTCTCAAATATTGGACCCAAATTTAGAAAATAGGGCTAGAGTGGAGGATTATTGATCATCCATGAATTGTTAGAGACACAATATTGTAGAGAGAAAAAAACTCATCTTCTTTAGTTTTAGAGAGAATTTCTTATTGTTTTCAATTTTGGGGTTGAGACATTGAAGGCAAGTTGCCTCACATTACATTTGTGGATTTGGAAATTGTGTTTTATCTTAGTACGTATCTTTTACCCTTCTTCATTTACTTGTTCTTAATTGCTAGAAATGTGGGTGTGATTGTGTGTACGAAATTACGGCTTTTGTGCAGGAAATAGACAAAGTGTAACGACCCTCAAAATGAAGTAGGATAAAGTAGAGCCTCACATGGGTTTTATGCAGTAATAACCTGTTAAAATAATGAAGAATAGCCTTTTTAGTATGTTTTAATGAGTTTGGAAGTCAAACGTCAAGAGACGACCAAGACATTCGGAAACTAGTCCTTTACATGTTGGTCTGTTCTAGTATATTGTTCATGTCTTTATGTGTTCTTTGGAGTCTAAAATTAGTGGAGGTGACCCTAGTGTCTTAATAAATGTTTTTAGGGTCAAAACGTACGAGTATGACTCCCCGAGACCACCCTAAGGGTCCCCAAGGAGGACCCCAACCCTTGGCCAAACAAGCTGCCAAGGTAGCTTGAAGTTGCTCATGGAGGGAGCATGTCCGCGTCGCGGACTAGCTCCACCAACGGCCAAAAGTTTGGTCCGCATCGCGGACATGTCACGGACTCTACTGTCTCGAAATTTATTTTATGAAACTTGTGGGAACACCTCCACATCGCGAACTTGTTTACCGATGAAATCTGTGAAAATAAGACTCAAATTTGACTTGTTGAAAAGGTCCAACTAAGTGAGGGGTAGTTTGGGGAATTATTATAAACGTCTATTCTACCTATTTTAGGGTATTTTAAATTGGTTAACTAAAACCTAGAATTAGACCCCATTCTTCAAATTGACCCCTCCCTGTGAAAATAGATTCTCTGAAAAACTCCATTGAAGACCTTGATGAAGCTCAAGCTAGAAGATGGGTTTTCAACTGATTTCTTCTTCAATTTCATTGGTCTTCAATAATAAAGGTATGGTAACTCTTGATTCTTGAATTACCTCTCATTCAAGAAGTACTATCAAAGATTTTCAAAAGTGATCCAAAGACCAAAATTCCCAATTTTCAATCTAAACATGGGTACTTTGTCAAACAATTTTCTTAATCATTATATTGATGAATTAATGTGGAATTAAGGTTTTTAAGACAATTTTCAAAGGAATTCTTGAAGAACCCATGATCCCCAAATTCTTGAAAATTGGCCTATGATGTGGGTCTTTGTGAATCTGATCTCTATTGGTGAAATTATGTTTAGATTAGATTGTATTGATGTTTCCTATGATTATCTATACTTATTCATGTTTAATTGTTGGTATATTGATGAGTTGAGAATTATGGCCTTATGGGCAAAATTATGGGTTGATCCTTTTGTTTATATAATTGAACTTAGATTATGTTTATGTTATTGAATTACATTGTTGATTCCTATTGCTACCTATGTCGATTGATTATGAATTGTTGAGGATTTATCCATGGAGATCATGGCTTGGAGAATTGGTAAGTTGACCTAACTTATAGGCTATAGTATGAGAATTGATGTTGTGTGGTTTGGTCCACTTATGGTGGCAGTGTCTACTTCTTGTCTATCTATGCATGTTGAGATCATGGCCTTGAAGCCAATAGATGTGAAGTGAATTGATGATTATGATGAATATATTTATGAAGTTGTGCTATGAAGGTTATGTATGAAATCCTCAATGCTAGCATGATGTTTAAAGTGTGTTGATGATGAGGAGTATAATGTGCATGATAATGTTAGGGATATGGTGTGGTCTACATGATTGATTATGTTAGGTACTATTGTGGAATGACCCCTACCTATATGACCCCTATATGAATGTGTGATCATATACATGTTAGGAGTACCTATTCAATGTTAAATGTGTCCTTGTCTCCTATGATGAAGTGTGGGTGTGTGGTCTAGAATCCCTAAAGGCTTTATATGTGAATTGCTCATGATTTGGAGACATTGTGAATGTTTGGTGATCCCTTGAAGGGAAGTGCATTCAATATCAATGTCGTTGCTATTATGTTACTATGAGGACCAATATGCACACACACACTCTACATGTATAGCTATGAATATGATGTGTTATGGTGTCTATTGAAAGGTTAACTCTTATATGCACCCTTACATCTTATTATGCATGTAAAGTGTATGATTAGCATGGTATGAATATGTGCTGTATGATGGTGTTTATGTGAAAGGCTTTCTCACATATGTACACACACACACATGAATGTATGAATAAGGTTTATCATAATCTAGTGAAAGTGAGTCTCTTGAAAGGTTTCCTCAATTGTACTCTAAACTAGACTATGTTATGGATATGGTATGACTATGTGAAAGGTCATTCTCACATAATATAGGTTCTATGATGAAAGGTCATTCTCATCTTAGAAACCTTTGACCTATATGATATGAGGGATTAAGTCCCTAAAGCCTATTTTTTGAACTAATGTTAAATAAAGGCTTAAAGATATTTAAAAAGGGAGTTGGAGCTTAGCACCGAGTGAACATGAAAAATGAGAATGGGCGCTTCACGTTTAGCAAGTCCGGTTTCCCACAAGAGTACCTTCACGTTTAGCAAGTTCGGATTCCCAACATAGATGTTGTCTCATGAGATGGAAACCTCCGCGCCTAGTAAGTCTAGGTTTCTAGTAGCAATCTCCTTGTTCCATAACTACATGCCCCCGTAGGTCTTAGCTTAGTGGATCCACTAGATAGCTATTATGTATGTAGGTCCTACCTTGGCAAGTAGTACCCTCTCTTTTCGGTGTGGGAGTAGAACACCGAATTCCATATAGCTCACATGGTCTATATCGGTTATGGCAATGTCTCCCGAAAGTTAAGAAATGAACTAAGACAAAAATATGAAGTATAGTCATGATTTCTTGAAGAGTTACTTAGTGTAGGTAGGACTATTGACCCTACTTATGCATTGCACAAGTGGACTCTAAGGGAGGTTATGATTAGGCTCTTCATGTAATGAAGACTATGGTCTATGTATGTTAATATGAAAGCATGTTAAGGTTGACTTTAATGGCTTTGCTTAGTATATGTGGGGGTATGGGACTCCATGTGTACATTGCACAAGTGATCTTGTGAAGGGGTTGTGAGGGTGGTTTACCTATGATATGAACTAAATGGGTTATGAATAATGATGTAGTAAATGAATGAGTCCTTATATGATGTTATGAAGTAGGTTGGTCTTATGTCTAATGTTAAATGAATATGTTATGACTTGTTGAATATGATGTGCCTAGTGTATGGTGGCTTCCTAGGAACACTTGGTGTGAGTAGTATTATGGGATGCTACTTGCACATTGTACTTGTGTGACTTGGGGGTTGTATTAGGTGATGGTTCCTATGTGAAGACTATGTCTTATGGTGTGCTGATGACTCTATGGTGCCACTGCCTTCCGGGAAAAAAACTGGTTCAACAACATCAATTTCGAGAACTTGTGTAATGCTGAAAATTCTATGTACATCATAGACTCTTAACAAGTGTCCTCTATCGGATCCTATTAATATAGGGGAAATATAGAACCCAAGAGTTGGATACATCCTCCTAAGAAAATGTGCTTAGAAATGCTACATCTCATATAGGTAACCCATCATTTTTAAGCATATGGATAACCATATTATATCTTTCTCAATTGAATCAACGTGATACAAATGGTAAAAATGCAACTTAAAATGAATATAACATAAAGGCCTTTACATATCTTGTGGAGTGGGACGGTCGAATAAAATGAGCTCAATGTAGTCTAAATTTTGATAACTTCAGATCCTTTTCAGTAGATTGCATGTTGACATTTTAGCTATCATTAACCTTAGCCATCGTAAGCATAATATGAATAGCATGATCAGGTGAAAGTGGAAATTGACTTTTTAACTTCGCTCTATCGCATGATATGGATTACGAAGGAGGGTAACTTTTGCTAAATGTCCAAGCAGCCCCTTAATTATAAATGTGGTGCGCAACACATTCATAAGTAAGGCTCTACTAGACACGGCTTTATAGACTCCCTAGGATGAACTGCTCTGATACCACTTTTGTCACACCCGAACCCTAGGTGAGGCGGACAAGTACCATATGAACACATGATTTATAAGTCACCTATGATGAGAAAGTAAAAAACTACTATGCAGATATATTTACAAATGAGAAGCTTCATATACAACACATGTTGACAAGATGAACTGATACATGTGACTAGTGAAACTATGAATTCAGATGATAGCTTTACAATATCTACAAAGCCTCTACTGGAATCCATGACTGTACCATTATGGAATACGTATAGTAAAGACTTTGCAAAGCCATAAATCAACCTGTAGGTCACCAACAACCGCTGAGTATCATGTTCTTCTATTGGGGAGATCTACTAGTTGAGTACATGTACCTGCAGCATGAAATGCAGCGTCCCAAATAAGGGACGTCAGTACGAAAGAATGTACTAAATATGTAAGGCATAATACAACCATATGTAAAATGAGAGATCAAGTGAAACCAAATACCATTTAAGGATTAGAGACCACTTTTGCTTATACTTGTGGAATCGTGTATGTTATATTCTTTTCTTTACTTTTCTTTGCATTATAATATTTATAAGCCGTATGATACCAATGACCAGCAGATCACCGGTAGAATAGGAAGACCCATGCTAGGCAATTTAACCTTTGAGTATTGTCCTCATAATTCCACAAATTGGGATCGGCCTATGCTAGGCTTTCGCCCCTGAGCAGTCACCCTCTTATACCAATTGGGATCGGCTGATACTAGACTTTCGGAGCTTCCACCCTTTTATACCAATTGGGATCGACCCATGCTAGGTATTTGCCCCTGGGCTGCCACCCATAATTATACAGATTGCTTCACTTAGATTCTTTAATCTTTGAAATTGTTGTTTTGATGTTCATAACACTAATGAGATTGTTCTTTTGATGATCATAACTCTTTTGAGATTGATGTTTTGGTGGTCATAATCATTGTTGAGATTTGGAACTATGGACCAGTAGTAGAAGACATATGAATATGGACTTACAATAATAACAATGACATGGGAAGCAAATGTGACATGGACGTGTAATACTTAGGAGCTTATATGACTCAGTAAGCATTTTTACATCTCAAGTTGAAGCACATATCAAGTGAAGACATTTAACATTTAGCCAAGAGATTTGAACTCTATATGATAGCCAAATACTCACTAACTAATATCAAATACAAGGTATAAATGAACGTGGAACCAAGGGAGAACGTGGACAGATTCAACTTGAAGACGGATACATATTCCAAGTAAGTACATATAAAATGTACATAGACCAAGTAGGGATCTTGTGAGGTAACATTATAGTCTAACACAATGGAGTAGTAACCAATAAAGGGAACATATGAACATGTGAAAAGATGACATATATATAGATAATTGATACAAGTTGGCATGATATGGGCAGATTGTATATCCAACATATAAACATATGTACCATGTGTAATCTAGGATCATTTTGATTTATATAAGGGAAATACGTGACAATGGTACTTTGACGATGAAACAAGTTTAAACCTTGCATGATAATACTTGGTAGAGTAAGGACATACATTTAGTAACAAACTCATATTAGAGTACTCACTTTACTACTCTAGGGAGTAGGAACTGCAACTATGGATCAGTCACTACCAAGGGCACTTAGAACGCTTACTTTTTGCAATGCAATTGTTGTATTCATGCCAAAGAAATAGGAAATTGTATAGCCTTACATACCTTGGTATAAAATTCAATATGTATGACTTAAAATCATTCTCTTCAGATAACTAATCTACAATAAAATAAGTTGTAAGACTAGTATTAGTAGATAATCAATCAATTTGAGCTTCTTGATCTCACTCAAATAGTAACCAAGCTGTAAGCATGCAATTTATCTAGCCAGTGTTTTCTTTCTTTCCCTTTCCCTTTAATCGCGTCTATATACTGTACAACCTTCGTATCAGGTCCTCCCCAAAACTTCCTGTAATATTTAAGTCCTTTGACGTCTCCATAACTTTCCCGCACATCCAGTCACATCCCTTATCATAACATACATAAAACAATCCTTAAACATAATAATGTAACAGAAGCAATATGAATCATGGTTTCTGATCACCAACACTTGAAGAGCTAACATTACTTTTAAAGTGCTCAAACAAGCTCATAACTGAATTTAAAGATGACTCCTCTCCATGGCTGTCCCAACATGCACTAATCACCAGAACATCCTCCCCAATATTACACCATGTAAAAGTAACAAATTCCAACTCACTAACACATACCAAGTGTCCTAATTTACTCAAGCACAAGAGGGAGAAAATTGCAGTAGCTTACCTTGCTGGACAGAACTACCACTTACTAAGACTTGGATTCTTCAAGGTAAAGGTTGTCCTCCTTAACTTCTCTTTAATTATACCTTCCAATAGCTTGCACTCCCTAATGTTCAAGAACCCTACTGGTATTTAATGGATGTTGTATGAAGCTAAAAGAGAGAAGAGAGAAAGCTCTAGAAATCAGATTTTTTTGTCAAAGTAAAAATGGTTGAAAAAAGATGATATCTATCCCTTTTAAAGGGACCTGCTTTGTCCGACATTCTCACTCATTTTGGGCCATAATTTGTCAAGTAGGTGACCCACCTACTTGGACTTTTCACTTGGGCCTTTTTGGACTTAAGAACATTGGGCCTTTTGCCACCTTTCTTGTACTTCATTTGCAGCCAACATGTGTCTTTAATTTAGGCCACACATTTAAGTAGGTGATGCTCCTACTTTTCCATTCAAATTATTTCTTGTGGGCTTGGAGAGATTGGGCCTTGGCTATCCATTTTCCCCTTATTCTTCTAATCAACTTCAGCCAGATTGATGCAAGTAGGTGGTAGTTCACTTGGCCCAATAACATGGTCAAAAGAGTCTTAGTAGGTGATGCACCTACTTGGTCCTTTGGGCTGGTCAATAAGTCAAAGTAGGTGATGCACCTACTTGGTCCTTTGGGCTGGTCAATAAGTCAAAGTAAGTGATGCACCTACTTGTCACCTACTAGCTTAATGTAGTCAATCAAGCACCTCAATATCTTATTCCATTTCTAGACCTTAATACCTTTAATTTAACTTAAAACTTATATACACTATGTCAATTTACACTTTAGACTCAAATAGCACCTTATGATCTCAACTTTAAATACATCCATCGACGCCAACCTAATCGGGTCGCATCAAAATCTATGAGTAGTTCACTTTAAACCTATTCTATTGTCACTAGTCGCATAGAAAACCGAGTCCATAACTATACCACACGACAATTTATAAGAGTCATATAAATAGAACTAGTACACGTAGAATACAGGGTGTTACAAAAATATAGGTTCACCATGAACAATGGGGAAGGTGAATTGGGTAATACAATAAGGTGTCGTTTGGTAGAGTGTATTAGGTAAAATAATGCATGTATTAGCCTTGTGTATAACTAGTACTTGTTTGGTACTCTTTTCCAACCTATGTATAACTAATGCTTGCATTAGTTATACACTTTATTGTGTATTAAGGTGTGTATTGCTAATACCATCGATTTCTAGCTATTAGCAATGCAATGGTTTTAATGCATGCATTAACATGTTTAAAGACTATTGCCCCTAAAAACATTTTAGCATCTTTTGTGCCACAATAGTGGAGGGTATCTTTGTAAATTAATTTTTTTATGCAATGCATGCTATTTTTTAATTCATCCAACCAAACAATGCATAAAAATATTTTATGTATAACGAGGGAAAGCATAACTAATACATGCATTGCTAATGCAAGCATTATTAATACACTATATTTAGCATTATTCTTATACACTCTACCAAACAACCCCTAAAAGTTTCTATTGAAGATTTGGATCAAGGGATATACTTTCATTCGGTTGGTTAATTTTAGTCATTGTGCACTATTTTCAACAGCGACATATGATCCTTTCTTAATCAACCATTCAATTATCATAGTAAGACTAACGGGGAAAGTGATAACACTCAAATTACTCACCACAACAATTAAATGAGTAAGCAATCGTTAGAAATATAGACACCCAACAATAGATTCGTGGTCGAAACCCATAGGGAGTGATCTAATTCAAAAAATTCAATAAGGAAATTAAGATGCAAACGAATTCACTGTAGCAATTAGACCAAATGGGTGGATATTCCACCAAATTTAAGATAAGAGTTTAAGACCTATTATCACAGTTCAACTAAAAAATAAGGTTTAAGCAAGTAAAAGACGATCTGGGGGGTGTGGAAATTGGTATCAACATTAAATAGGGGTGTAAGTGTTTGCTCAATAATACTAGATATTCATGAATTGGTTGGGTAATCATAAAAGACAAAAATCTTATTTCGATCTCAAGGTGTCATATCATATAATCTTCTTTCAGTCTCATCCATATAAATATACACATCAACCCAATACCTTTCGAAGTCTCTCTTTCGAGATGATTTGACAATTAAAAAAAACTACAATTTCTCTTTCGAGCAAGCTACAACAATCAAATCCAATTTGCAAGTATTAAGTTATTTACCCAATTCGCAAAATGGGTGACTATTATTTACTAAAATTCGATTAATATAAGTTGGTAGGCTAGTACTTTGGTGCAATAGTCATTTCTCAATCAACTATTACGAATCAAGTGAGTTCTTTTGAACCTCGACAAGCAAAACACATATTTATAGCCAAATACCTTAATCAATCTACTTTTTCAAGATAGATTTGTCAGATTGCATTCAAACCCACTTTCTCAAGATAAATCACTATACTCATCAAATAATAATTTTAACTCTAATACTTCTTTCTCAAGCAAGCCTAGAGTACTAAACTAGAATTGCATTTGCAACTACAATTCCTCAATTAAAACTTAAAGTATTAACTGAACCCACTTCCAATCAATAATGAAATCAGTAAATATTAACACCCATAAGTGATAAGCTCATTGAAACATTCAACTACATAATCACACCCCCAAGAATGGGTTTTTTAGCCAAACATAATAAAGACCAAGAAATCGTTACCAACGACGTTTTCCATCAGGTTGGGCAACAATCCACAAGTCTCCAAATGCTCAAATTGAAGCTAAAAATCAAACATACCCTAAATTTCTACTTAAAGGGACTCCTTTTCTTTTTTCCAAAATTGCATTTATATGTTCCTAGAATTTCAGCATCAGAGTCACTTGGCAAAGTTAGTCGGGCTTAGCCGACCTAGTCAGCGATACGCTGAAGTGCCCCTTTTCATCGCCTTCTTGGCTTGAATTTTCACCCTCTTTTTCTGTAACTTTAGGCGAACTAAATTGTCATCGTAGTACACTTCGGCGAATTGCTGAAATGCTTATCCTATCGCCAAGTCGATTTTGTCCATGGGATAGCCTACCGAAACTTTAGGCGAGCTGAAGATCCACTCAGCGACTCACTGAGTGTCTTTTTCCAGTACTAGCCCTCAACAACTTTTTCGCTCCTTTTTGTCTCCTAATGTCCTTGCCTTGCTCTTTCGCCTTGATTTATGCAAATTTACATTTTAACATCAGTTATGAGCATAAAATAGGCATTGAGGACACTAATTTCTTAAATATTAAGCCCTAAATGAGTCGAAATCCCCGACTCATCAACACACCTAACTTAAACTTTTGCTTGTCCTTAATTAAAACATAAGATCAATCAGTTCAATAGCGATGTCTACAAATAGTTCTACTTGAGACTCAACATGAATGCATATGTAGTTTAATCTACCCAAGAAATGTTCAATTGTGCAATAGAACTTTCAAACTATTACTAGTCATCATTAAACAAAAGTCAAGCTTACAAAGCTTTTTTCAAATGTAAACTCAAGCTCCACAAAACTATTCAAATGACCTCATATCAAGAATGACTCCATGCCCACACAAAGCTTATCAAAATTTAAGAACTAAGGAATCAAAATCAACTCTCATACTCTCAAAGATAAACACATGCATGATTCTACCTATATGATTGCCCGTATTTTCCATCAACATTTTAGTCGACTCAATCAAGATCACCAAGGTCTTTAAATGCTTGTAACAGGGCTGAGGGTAAAGGTATGATTATTTTGGCTTAGTGACTTCTACTTTTATGAAGCATGGCTTGCATTTCACTTCTTCTCCTCTTTTCCACTCTTTTGATTTTCATAATCCACCCTAAGTACTTTCAAGCCTAAAGATTCTAGATAACACTCATTGGACGCCCGTTTTATTTTATTCATGCATGAATTGCATTGCGACATTCTTTTTCCTCTTTTGCTTTTCTCTTCTCTGATTTTTTTTATATGGAGGGGTTCCATCTTTTTCAACACAATCCTTCAAGGGTGAATTTTCACAAAGTTATTACACATTTTCTATCCACAATTTCCACCACACCCCCAACTTAGGCTTTTGACCTAAGTTGGCCATTCAAACAAATCAATGCTTCATGAAGATTTTATGTGGGGAGTAAAAAGGCTAAATGTGTTCATATTTCATTCAAAGAAAAAGTTAGGCTCAACGAGTGCCAAGCTAGGTTCACACTTTCACAAGGTGGTCACAAAAAGGAATAATAGCAATTTGGTTCACTCTCCAAAATTTGTGGCTAAGATCATTTCTTTCATTAGCCTTCATTAGTCAATTGGACCAATAGGGCAAGTTCTAGGTATTACCAAGTGCATATTTCAAGGAAATCTCACCGCAGAAGGCATTCAATACAATCATCGATCAAGACTCTACAAATGGAGCTTGCATGTGATGATTATCACAAGACTCATTTCAACAATCGGCTAGTCAAAATGAGAAGCTAGGAATTCATACATGACTTATGCTAGTCAAATTTACCTCATTGGAATTGCACAAACATATCATTCAATCAAGAGCACTATTCAAGTCATCAATATTGATCGCAACCGATACTCAAATAAGCAAGAGCACAACCAGACATTCACAAATACAAAAATTAGGAGTAAAATTTTAATTTGGTTAAAAAGCCAACATTTACATTAAAAACCAACAGTCACAATAGTAAACATGAAAAACAAGTTATATACAACCCAAGGGGATAGGTATGAAGATACCTCACCTCGCCAAACAAAACCAAACATTGTCCTCAATGCAAAATAAATTAACTGTCTCAAAAGTAAAACAAGAAGAGAGTCAAGATCCCTTTATCAGGCTAAGCCTGAGGTGAACGTTGCACATCTAGGGCTCTCTCAATCTAGCATCAGTGCCCGAATCATCTCAACTAGCAGAGTGTGATCCACTGTAGCCAATCATCGAGGTGTATCGAAGTGAAGCCTCCATAGTCGTCTGCACCATCGCGCCCTCCAAATCATCTCGGGAGCATCACGGGTCCCAAGCTCCTACTCATCAGTCTCCGGAACATCCGAATCATCACCATCATCAGCTAAAGTAACATCTCTGATTGTAGTGGTCAGAGGTATCTCAGTAATAGTTGGCCTCTCTGAACTCAGAACCTCGAGAAGGTCCACAGTGCCGAAAAACAGAGACATATCTGTGGATTTGAGCTCATCCACATCCCACCTCAATCCTTCAACATCATCCCTCAAGGCCGTAACATCATCGGAATGGTGACCTCCTTGCTCACATGCCTAAACTCGCATAGTTAGGGCATCCAAGGCTAGGCCATGTGCATCAATCAACTCCCGGTGCTCCCTCAACTCAGCTCGGATAGGGACTAGGGCAACAACAATGGCCCGCTCAATCAGTTCTAGGACAGCTGCATCGACCTAAGAAGCACGTACATCAAAAGATTTATCTAGATGACCTATCTTACAAAGCATTGCCTATGTCAACGGGGGGTGGGAAGCAACAATAGCAGTAGTGGATGTGGATGTAGATGTAGAAGGACTAGATGAACTAGGAGTACTTGAAGGCTCACCGTCCAGAATGGAACGAGATGGGTCTGCTTCTAACATATCGACATTAATAGCCAAGGAAATGTCCACCGACGCTGCTCTCCTCTACTCATCCTCATCCATGGTGTACTCGGCCTCAATCCTCTGGATGTCAGTAGAAGAAGTGAGAGTCACTTCCACATCCGTCATTGCCACAAAGGGCATTCTAGCTAACTGGCACAAATTCGTGATCAACACCGATAATGGAAGCGATGGCCATCTCCTTCTCATTGATCATCCCAAGATTTAGTCTATCCCAGTAAATAATGGAACCCAAAAAAGCTGCCTTCGGTTGTAGTAGGATAGACTCATTCTGTGATGGCATCAGTGTGCTTTTAATGAATTTGAACCAGTACCTTGCCGCTACATTCAAGTCCTTCTTCTCAATCTGGACCCTTGGCTTATTCCACAGCGGTGTACTGTCAAAAATCAAAGTAGCCAACTACCCCTTTAGGTCGTCTATGGTCTTTTTCTAAATCTTATCTACCAAGAAATTTATCACATTTACTGTAATCCCAACGCCTCATTGATGTCAGAACTGCTGCACTTAACCCTTTTTCCTTGGACCACTAACATGAACAACAGGTACAAATAAACTGGTCTTTTTCTTGCTCTTCAAGACTTAGATTCCCGTACTTCGCATAGAATTCATAGACCTAGGAGGGTATGTATGAGACCTGAGGCTTTATAAACCTCTCAAATTTGTGGAACCAATGGCGTCCCACACATCTAGAGACTTGTGCACTACCCCATCAGTAGACATCCTCTTCTCTTTGAAAATGGTTCTCAGCCCAACCGCCTTTAACCTGTTCATCAAATGCAGCAGCGGTACCTGTGTCAGGGGCACTGGTGGTGCTTGCTCAGATGTCTGTGCTGGAGCAGGAGAAGGTGTCAGAGTGAATGGGAGTCTAGCTGGATCATGCAATGCTTTAGATCACAACTCAGCCCGTCTCCACTG
This sequence comes from Solanum lignicaule, assembly GCA_029582545.1. Classification (NCBI taxonomy): domain Eukaryota; kingdom Viridiplantae; phylum Streptophyta; class Magnoliopsida; order Solanales; family Solanaceae; genus Solanum; species Solanum lignicaule. The sequence continues at coordinate 18,715 of JAJOOF010062989.1, forward strand.
AAGAGTTTGGTCATATTCTGGATCTGACTCATATGCCGGCGATCTAGACCCCGAATTATTCTCACGATTAGACTCTGAAGTGGTGAGTTTGGTGGAGTCTATACCCATAATGTCGGAGTTGGAACTACTCGAGATCGACTCCATAGGTTTCATTCCTTTGGTTGTGTGTTTTCCTTTTGTTTCATAAAATTTAGTCCGCATTGATTGTTTAAGGGAAGCCTCTTCAGCAATTACTATTCCTCTTGACGTCTTTCTAGGTGGTTGGTTTCATATGTGTACTTTCGATCTAGCCATATCTGCAAGACAACACAAATTGAACTAATGCATTAGAAACATGTTAGTGAAAAATAATGTTTTACAGTTGCAGAAAAACATGCCAACTAGCTCGAAGAGTCACCGAGCACATTCGGGGAGCCTAAAAGAACTCGCCAAAATTCATAGAACACAAATGTATAGAAATCAGCACAAGTCGGCAAAGTCCAGGGACAATCGGCAAATCGCTGAACCTAATCGGCGAGCAAAGGGTAACTCGGCGAATAACACAATTATTTTCATAAAACTGGGCTAAAAATAGGCGATCACAAAGACATTCGGCGAGTCCTCGATTAAGCTAGGCGAGAACAAATATATCGCCGAAAGTTACAAAGGATAACAACTAATTATCAGGGAAAAAAGTGCGATTCGACAGATCAGTTGGCGAACTATCGAGTTGGTCGGTGAGTTCGACTAAGCTCGCCAAAGAGCCTCTAGTTCCATATTTCTACACCGACCTCCAATTTTTAATGCACAGCCTACGAGACAAAATTGAATGCCCTATTCAATGAAATGAACACTTAGCCATGTCATTACCAACCCCAGGGTACTCAGACTTCCCCCATTTTATCTAAAATTAACATCTCAACGTCTTTTGCCCCTAAGAATGACATCACTTGCTCTATCATTGGGCAAATTTGGTTGATCCATACAGTTCAGGTTACTTAGAGTTCACCCATACAAGACCAAATATTCTACAACCACACACCCGCAATTTCAAGAAATTTAATTACGGAATTAAAAATATAAGAGACAAACATGAAATTTAACACGATCAATCAATAGCCCATAATTCACAATTGACCAAGTACACAAGAATATACAATAGATCTAACAATTATACGAGCGTGCTTAAGAAATGGCATGAAATTAAAGCAAGTTCGGGACACTAACCTCAGAAGTATTAAGACACAAAGCTCATGCAACATTTTTGAGAAAGCCCTAATTCCAACTAAACAAGGATACCCACGCAAAAATTTGAAGCAAAATATGATCTAAATGAAAGTGAAGTATTGCAATAGTCTAAAAATTCAAAATAAGGGGATGTTTTGAATTTAAAACAGTTAGACACCCTTTTGACCCTTCATTTGGCGCCTCGATTTGCGGTGGTCACTTATTTCACTTACCCATTCGGTGATGTGCCAAATTGTACTTTTCCCCACCAAAGTTACCAGAACTCCAACCCTTTGGTTGGTCAAAAAAGCAATCCATATCGTGCTGGCTGACCCTCTCAGTGATTCGTGGAATGGTACCTTAGCTTGCCCAGTTTCTTATTCCTCCCAAATTTCAATTTTTCAACTTGAACATCTAACAACCATTATTTAAATAGAAAAAAATAAAACTAAAACTTGGATTTCCTCCCAAGAAGTGCCGTATTTAACGTCGTGACATGACGAAGACACACTTTCAATATTCATTCTTTGGGTTAACCATGGTATCACTAGGTAAACTTCATTTTGGTGTTGGATTCAAATGAGTCGAGATTTGACCCATCTATGTTTCACGCTGCGTAATAGATACCGAGTGTGAAGTAATGTTTTTCTCAGAGAAGAGACGCCATGTAACATGCGCTTACTATGCATATAACTACGACAGACAGGAACCCGATGCCCTCTAGGCCTGAGAGAACCAACATGTAACTTGCGCTTACTATGCATATAACTATGAAAATCTTGTGACAAGTTCACATAGGATGCAGCGATACGAACCATCATAAGTAGACCCAAAACTTATATACAAGACTGGGCCGTTGAGGCCACAACTTGTTAAGATACAACTGAACCATAAACATAAGTCTACAAAGACTGTAAAAGATAGAAAACCTTAGAGTAGGTCGAGACAGACCCCACCTTACTCTTAACTATGATACAATACCCAAAATGAATCTACCAAAGACTCAGTAAAGCTCCGAATCAATCTGGAGCTCACAAAAAGTAGTTGAATGTCATGTGCTCCTACCGATGAGGTCTACTAGCTAAAGTACCTGTTCCTGCAGCATGAAATGCAGCGTCCCCCCGCGTGGGACATCAGTACAAGAAAATGTACTGAATATGTAAGGCAATAACATATATAAAATAAGAGTTCGAATGAAACCAAGTATCAATATATATGTGCATAAATCATAACAGAAGACCACCTTTGTTAACTCTTGTGGGATCATGTATGTTACATTCTTGTCTTTACCTTTCTGTGTGTTATGATCTTTATAAGGAATGTGATACGCATTACCTCCTGATCAGTGGTAGAAGAGGATGGCCCATGCTAGGCATTTTAACCCTGGGATGCGGTCCTCATAATTACACAAATTGGGATTGGCCCATGCTAGGCTTACGCCCCTGAGCTGCCACCCTTCTATACCAATTGGGATTGGCCCATGCTAGGCTTTCTCCCCTGAACTACCACCCTTAATTATACAAATTTTTTTATTTAGATTCTTTAATCTTTGAGATTGTTGTTTTGGTGGTCATAATCATTTTTTATATTTGGAACTACGGACCAGTAGTAGAAGACATGAAAATAATACTTCAAGGTAGTAACAATGACATAAGGAGTTATGTAACATCAATGCATTACTTGTGAGCTTAAATGACTATTGACTTCAACTGACTAAGAGGAGGATTCACCAAACTTGCTTTTGCAAATACCATTTCTATACCAGCACATAGGAGGATAATTACACAGGTATAGTGTACTAACTATATAATGAAGTAATTTATACACTAAGGAGAGGGGGAAAATATTTTTAGCTATTTGGAGATCATACACTGCGACTATGTTTCCTTTACTAGGTATAGAACTTAGGAAATTCACTTATTGATATTAATCTCAAGTATCAGATTTCATGCCGAAGAATATTGAATCGAATAGCCTTACATACCTTATCTTCTGATCAATACAGCTATCACGATTCAGCCTCTCCTTTCAGGTTTTAATCTACAATATAAGTCATGATAAATTTAAATTAGCATCTATCACACCGTGAGCCTTGTAAAACAGTAGCTAACTTTGCCGGATAATGAGCCCATACAACCCTTAAAACAATGTGTATCACCACACCCTCCTTCTCTGCCCAATACATACATTATATATCCTTTTCCAAGATTACCCAAACTGCACCAAAAACAATACACATAAAACAGCCTCAAGTATTCTTTATCATACAACCAATTATTGAACTCACCACCCCCTTGAGTTCTTTATGATAGCACACCCGTAATTCCTCACTCAAACTCATACATAAGGACGAAGAAAATGGAGCAGTCACCTTACCTCAATTTCTGCAACTTCTCCTTATAACTTGAATTCCTCTAGAACTTCAACTTCCCTTCACACTTAAACTAAAGAAGAAGAGAAAAGTATCTTAATAACCAAGGAAGTGAGCAGTAGCTTCTAGAAATATTATGCCTTTATACATATACTTGAGCATGAATAACATGTTTTCCTAATCATCCATGGGAGAATTAAGCTAAATCCATAAGTGTTTTCACTTACTTTGTCTTGCAGAGATGAGGGTTTCTTCAAGAACCCTAGAAGAACTTTAAGGCTGCTATTTAATCCTTAAGAGAAAAGAGAGAGAAAGAGCTGGAGCTAATCCTCAATAATGTGTGTTAAAATGAGTGAGAATAGCAGCCAATATGTCTTTATATTGAGCTTTGTTCACCTTTAAGAATATCCACTAGAAAGCTTCATTTTCATCCATTAATTGGTCAAGTAGGTGATGCACCTGCTTATGTATATCAAGCAGCTCAAAAGGTCAAACTAGGTGATGCACCTACTAGCTTTCACTTAGGCTTAAATATATTGGGCCTTAGCAGATTTGGCTATTGGGCTTTAATTTCATTTTGTTTTATTTAACATGGTTTGGGCCTTAAGTGAGCCCATTAGCATAGGCCTAAATCTAATGTATAAACCTTGGCCTTTTTAACTAGATCCATATAGCTCAAGTAGGTGATGCACCAACTTGTCACCTACTAGCTTAGTTAAGTCAAGCAAGCAGCTCACCTATTTTATTCCATTCTCTAATTATTAATCTCTTTTTCTTTAACTTAGCACTTAACTTTCAACTTTAAGCTCAATTACCACCTTCCCGTCTCGAGTTTAAATACTTCCGTTGGAGTTATAACTTGCAGTACACATGCTACAATGTGCAAGGCATCACATCAGTTTCCGAGCAAGTTTAAACCAACGTTAATCATATAAAAAACATGGTCCCTCATCTATACTATAAGGCTATGTCAAGTATCACAAGAATAGAATAAGCATATGCATAATACGGGCTGTTACAGCTAACCCCTATTTCTTTTACATTTTTTATAAGTGTAGGTTCGGCTAGGTGAAGAGTACTTCCTTTCTTAACAAAGGCTTGGATTGCTTACCTTCGAAACTTGTGGTGAGTCGTCATGGTTCGAGGACAATATGTTATTCACTTCTAGTTGCTCTTCTTATTGACTATTTTTGAGACTTTTTGATTGTAAAGGGTTGTGACCCTATTGACATTCTATTGTAGCAGATAGCTTTTGAAACAGTGTCTAGATTTCTTTCGATTTTATGAAATAAGATTTCGATTGTAAAAAATTTAAATTCTGCATCATTTCTATATCCTATGGTTATGTATGCTAAGGGCTTGTATGATACCGCTTCGGGGTAAAGTACCCCGTGTTACGTCTAGGGGGTACCCTGTGTCGTGATAAATTTGGTATCAGAGAATAAAGTTTTGGGATGATTTTTAGGTTGATATGTCATATACATGTCTAGTAGATTCTTGTTCATGAGTGTGAAGAGCGCCACACTTATGAATGAGAGGCTATATGATGCTTAGGAAAGTTCACTTCATGTATTACTCTTTGTTCGTGCTTTGGAGTCCTAACTCTATCAAGTCCTTTTCCTAACCATTCTCTTGTGTTTATATGCTATGAATACAAGAAGGGCGAAAGCAAGGAGGATGGAAGAGGAGAATGTGAATGAGGGAGTTCCTTCCCAAGCTCCTCAAGTCCCTCGAGTTCCTAATAATAAGGGGGCTATGACCATTGTGGAAATAAGGGCGGCTCCACAAACATTGACTCAAGTCATGACGGCCCATGCATAAGCCGCGACAACTCAAGCACAAGCCATGACGGCACAAGCTAATAGGGAAGTTGGGCCCCGTGTAAACCCTAATGTAAGCACCATGGCTTCAAGGTTGAGAGACTTCACAAGAAAGTTATAGACCACTAATTGAACATTTATAGAATTAAAAGGCGATCTAGGAGGACTTAGGCGAACATCCAAACCATAGGCGAGCTCTACCTAGCTCGCCGAATGGACCTTCGAGCCAAATTTGTACTATGATCTTCAAAATCTGACCCGCAGCCCACAAAATAAAAATTAAACACTTACACTATGAAGTTAAGGTAAGACCCATACTACCCATCCCCTCAGAGTACTCAAACTTCCCCCAATTTGGCCAAAATTGGCCATTTGACGTCTTTCACCCGTAAAAATGACATCAACCGCTCAATAAATGGGCAAACAATGACATTTGGCATAATCTGGGGTTACTCAGACCACACCCGACTAGACCCAACACAAATTTAGCACAACCCAAAAATTTCTAATTGATTTCAACAAGCAAGGACGCAAGAAACATGATTAAAGGCTGACTAATTATTATTTTACTTAAAATTAGGCCCACTGACACTCATACTATGATTACCTAACAAAATTCAACAACAAAATATCAATTTCATTCGAGTTCAACCACATATAGAGTTTGGGGTTCGGAAAACAAACCTTTATGCCGAAAATGAGTTTGAAATTCTAGGTGGCAAAGTAATCCTAGAAATAATCCCAATGAAATGCAAGTAAAAATGTGAAAAATAGGAACAATATAATATCAGGGTGAGAGTAGGAGAGTTGAAAATGAGAGAAGATGAAGGATTTTTGAATTTAAAACCGTCTAGCCCTTTGAAGCCTTTCAATTCACGCACCCTTCGGCGATGTAAGTCGTGCCCGCCGATCAACTCGGTGATGCGTTGATTAGTGCTTTAGCCCACTGAGTTATATAGAACCCCCAATCATTTTGATGGCTTAAACAACGGTCCAAGTCTGGCTCGCCAACCTGTCGGTGAGTCACTGATTGAACTTTTGGCTAGCCTAAGTGCTTTTTTCTCAAAACATCAATATTTCAACCTTCATAATCAACACCCATTATTCAAACAATGAAACTAGAAGCAATAAACCTTTGGTTGCCTCCCAGGAAGCACCTCATTTAACGTCATGGCACGACGTGGATATGCTTTCAAGGATCATTCTTCGGGTTGGCCAATGTATCACTTGGCTAGCCCCCTTTTGGCCTTGGGCTCACATGAGATGAGAGTTGACCCATTTGCATTTCCAATTGCTTGATTGATACTAAATGACAGGTGACCATATGATTATGTGTAGAGACATCTTCTTTTGTTTCTTTAAAGACTTTGTCCGACCTCTCTACCTTGGTGAGAATGTGTGAATGTATGTCTTCCTTATGGACTTTCGAATAAGCCCTTTGTACCTTAGGCTTTTGATGCTAATAAGGTGGGATGTATCAATCCTTGTAACCCTATCATTCTTTCCAATTGGCGTTACAATCACTCCATTCTCTGTCACGATCTCTTAATCCATCATCTCTGTTCTAACTCGGATTTCTACCCGGCCTTTTATAATTTGAACGAAAACCTCTTCTTTGATTTGGAAGGAAATTCACTTCCTCATTATACAATGCTTCAAACTATGCCTTATCAAAATTAGCTCCACCAACACCCACATCAATTACACTTTTGAACCCACTACCCATTACATTTTTTGACAACAAGTCAAGCTAGGTCATCATTTTCTCCATGTTTTGGTCTCTCTCTTGATTCTTCTCAATATTCTCTTTTGTCATTCTAAAGGTGAGAGGAGACACATGGTCCTCACGAGTGTACAATGCTCTATTCATCTATGGAGTCCATCCAAACTCAATTTCTAAAGTAGTGATTCCCCAAATGCTAGGGTTTTTACTCAAAGTCATGGATTCCGTTCAAAAACGATTCAATTGGTTTAATTACTTTATATTATGATTGAATTGATGAGTTTTTATAGTTTTATGATGAAATCTCCCAAGTATGCTCTAAAGTTCATCCAATTATCCAAGTATGCTCCAACTATGGTGGTGGACTTAAGAGAAACGATGAATAAATTTGTGATGGGAGTGTCCGACATGGTAGTTAAAGAATGTCGTATAGCAATGATTATCCCGAATATGGATATTTCACGTCTCATGGTCCATGCCCAAAAAATGGAAGAAGAGACACTCAAGGAAAAGAATAGAGAGGTGAAAGGTGCTAGAACCGGTGATGGGAATTTCTCCAATTCTAGGTCCGATAGATAAAGTATACAAAAGTTCAAACAAAGATTCTCCAACCAAGGCTCCTCTAGTGTTTCCCCAAGGGTCAACAAGGATAGGGTGTGTAACCCTAAACCTAAAGGAGGTAAAAGTGGTTGTTGATTTCACATATCAGGACACTTCATCCAATACTAAGTGCCAACGATCATGAGTTGTAATATAACCCAACTAGTGAGTTGGGATCGTTCCCACATGGAGTGGTTTGAGAATCAATAAAAAAGCATAAATATGTTCAAGTCAATCATAGCTAAAAACATTTATGAATAAAAGCATGGTTCAAATTTGGGGTTACACAAGTGTCAAATATCAATTGGGGTTTTGCATTCAATTATCAACTAAAACAGCAAATAACACGAAAATACGAATATGGAGACGAGATTCTTTGGATGTGATTAGATTATGGGCTAAGGTAAACAACCGGGTAATTGTAATTAATAGTAAACAACTGCAAATCAGTGAATAAGCTAGACTTTAGTGGGGGTAAACTTTCTCTCGAACAATTTACCCCGAACCAAATTGGTTTCTCTTGAACACCAATAAGCAGCAATGAAGAACAACCTTCTCTTTAGTCCATTCACTCTCTCAAGCTGAATGTGTGGAAAAGGGTTTAGGATTCACTCTCTCAAGCTGAACCCATGACAACCCAATGACATTAGACCATCGATTCAGTAATTTTGGTTTTAAAACCTCTCTCTCGAGCAAGCCAAAAACATGAAGTTAAGATTGTATTTGCAACTACAACCCATAAAGTTCAACCATAATTACTGAACAAAAACACTTTTAAACAGCAAATAAACTATCAATTAACAATACCCAGCAGTTAAATCAACCCATATTCACACCCCAAGAATTGGGATTTTATCTAGACATAGTAAAAATGTAAAAAATCGTTACCAAGTTGTGTTCCATAAACTGGGTAGGATTGATATAGTCTTTACAAAGGTCTAAGATGAAGAATCTTCAACACCCACTTCCAATTTCTCAGAAATGTAAATTTTCAAATCTTCAAAGATAAGAAAATATTGTCTCTTTATTCAGTTCTAAGCTCTCAAACTTGAAAACTAAACAATAATGAAAATTCTTTAATTTTCATTAAGATTGATTCCTCGGAACTAAATATTCAAAAATGTATTTATAGTGGCCACATACTGACAAGGTAGGCCACAAATGAGGTATAATGTCAAATTGTTTCACACTCTTCAAAGTTGCCTGAGATCATATAAAGAGATCGCATCACTTAGTCAACCGGGCCAACGGGGAAAATTCTAGGTGTCATCATGCATGGTTCATGGTAAGCTCGTCACACAAGGCATTGACACCAATAACAAACAAGACTCCACATTTTCTCTAGTGTGCAATGTTCATCACAAGAGACTCAATTTGATACTTGGCAAGTTGAAACGAGTTCACATATTGACTATGCAACTTCATTTGGTCTCATCGTAGCCACACATTAATTTTTGTTCGATTGTGAGCACTATTCAAGTCATCGGTATTGATCAAAACCGATTCTCAAATTTGCAAAAGAACAACCACATTCAACAGAAACAAGAGGTGGCAAAATTTTTCTAAAGGGTCAAAAATCATTTACAATTAAAAACATGGAGCCACAAGCTTATACATCACACAAAAAGTAGTGTACAACCCAATTTCAGCTCAAAACCCAATATATAAACAAAACCAATATTCACAAACAAAAAATCACACTAAATGTGGGCCTCACCCCACCACAAATAAAGTCATTTGTCCTCAAATGAAAACAAAAGTATCCAAAAGTTAAAATAATGTAAGACCGAGAGAAAGGTAAAGAAGGGATCCTCTCTACATAGTCTCTCCATCTGTCTAAGCATCAGTGCCCGGTGCAACACTCTGAACTAGGGCATCAATGCCCGGAATTACCTTGGAAGGAACCGTAGCTACATTAGGATCAACCAAGGGTGTATCCGCCAAATAATCCTGCAGAATTGCATATATGATGGCCTCATCAGTCTCAGTGAGGCCCTCATAGGAAGCTTCCTCAGCCGCCTCAAGCATCTCCTCATTTGTCTCCGCCTCTGACTCTGGATCATCTGTCTCCTCAACTCTAACATCATCTCCGGTGGTAGCTGGAGTCATATCGGGTACATCTGGAATCTCCACCATTTCAAAGATCATAGACATGTCGGTGGACTTCAGCTGATCCACGTCACTCCTTAGCACAACAATAACGGCCTTCAAGGTCATCACCTCCTCGGTGGCCCCTTGGCCACACTCACACACCTCTATCCTGGTTGCAAGGGCATCAATAGTAGCGCTCAATAGTGTCACATTATCAGCATGGGAAGTCTGAATCATGCTCGGAATAGAGGTCTCGGGTCTGGCAGCCCGACGATCAACAGAGTGGGCAAGATGCCCTATCCGGAGTACGGAAACCTAGGTGAGCGGGGTACGGGAGACAGCAGCAGAAACAGGTCTAGGAGGTAGTGCAGCAGCAGAAGAACCTGGAGTGTTAGAAGGGACAACAGTAGGGTACCTAAAGGCCTAGGGGCCGAAGTAGGCAAACATACCTCTACAGGTAGTGAGGCTGTGTCCACAACTGGGGATGAGTCCACCGAGGCTGCCTTCTTTTTCTCTGCCTGATCCTTTAGATATTCTGCCTTGATCCTTCGGATATTGGTGGAGGATATGGGAATCACTTCCATATGCTTCTGTGCATCTCTAGGGACACTAGCCCATCTGCACAACTCGGTGATCAATACTCGGAAGGAAGTGAGGTCCAGTGCTGCTTAGCCCGCATAAGCATCTCCTGTGTAATGAGCATCCCCAAATTTAGCCTCATCCCATCAATGATGCAACCAAGACAGGTTACTTTGGTGTGGCATAGTATTGACTCATTTTTGGATGGCATGATGGTGCTGCTGATGAAACCTAACCAATACCTCGCTGCCACGTTGAGGTCCTTCTTTTCTATAGCTGCTCCATCCTCTAGCCATCTGGTAGTACCATGTGATATCAATGGAGCTAACCACTTCTTCATGTTTTCAAGGGTCGTAGTTCTAATCACATTCTAACAATCATCGTCGATATCATTTGAGCACTCCAGCCTGCATTGATAGCATCACTATCACACTTCACCTTCTTTCCTCGGACAACTACATAGTCAGCCGATTTGAATGTTGCAGCCTACTTCTTTTTTTGTGATATTAAGGCCCTATAAGTAGCATAGAACTCCCGGACCCAATTTGGAATATACGTGCCACGGGGCTTGGTGAACATCTGAAATTTATGAGCGTGCAGACAACTCATAATCTCCAGTTGCCTATCAATAGCCCCATCAGTTGAAAATCTTTTCTCTTCGCTGATTGTCCTCAGCCCTTCAGTCTTTAATTTGTTCATAGACTTTGGGGGAAGAACTTGAACTGGTGGTGCAAGCACCACTGCCTGAGCTGGAATTGGAGGAAATGAAGTGGTACTGGACTGAGAAGTCCTGATCCTAGACAGATTATTCATCTTTTTGGATCGCAACTCAACCCTCTGTGCTGCTATCAGTTCATCCTCTTCAAAAGTTTCAATCTGGGATTCCTGGTGCTCATCCTCACTCTCAAAGGCTATGAGGTCAGTGGCATATACACCCTCATTATCGGAGCTAACCTTTGGTGACTCTCGAACCTTTCCTTTGCCATTCTAACCAGTTGAGGGAAGTTTTGTAGCTTTTCCTCTAGATGCAACTGCATCCTCATTGAGTGTAATCCCCTTAGACTTCCTTCGGGGTGGCATGTTTCTTCCTGCAACTTTAGGTCTGGCCATATCTTCAACACATTTAAGAAAGTTAGAAAACACTTAAATCAAAATCATAGAAAAATACTTGCAGACAGACTCGCTTATCCAGTCAACAAGTCGCCGAATCACTTTGGCGAGCCAGATCAAGATCGCCAAGAGGATTGGCTCTAAAGTTTTAGTAAATCGGCGATGGTAAATGTCTTTCGGTGAATCGCTGATAGCTTTCGGCGAGCAAGGGCTAGCCCATCGAAAGTTAATGTGCAAAAAGGGCTAAGGGTTGCAGACAAAAGGGCAATCAAGAAGACTTTCGGCGAGTCACCGAGTGTCTTCAGCAACCTTAGGCTTCTCGCCAAAAGTTTCATAACCCAACATCAAATAAAGAATAAATTAGAGGTGAGATGGGGACCTTCGGTGAACCGCCGAGTGGTTCGGCGAGCTCGACCCAGCTCGCCAAATGACCCAACGTGCCTACTTTCAACCCAACTTCTCGAATTTAACCCCGCAACCCTTGAAAAATAAAAATAAAAGCATGCAATCGTGAAATTAAAGCAATACCCATAATAACCATCACCCCGGGATACTCAGACTTCTCCCGATTTTACCAAATTTGGCCAATTGATGACTTTTACCCTTAAGAAGGACGTCACCAGCTCTATCATTGGGCAAATTACGTCATTTGGAAAAAATACAGGCTACTCAGACTTCACCCAAAAAACTAAGCAACATGCAAGCATAACCCCACAAAATTTAATTCATTTTAAAGCACAAGAACACAGGATTTCAACAATATAAATAATACGGGCAAGATTATCAAATTAAAATAGGCATTCAAATATTCTAATCCTATCAGAGAGGCCCAGCACACTTCAACAAGATAAGTATATCGTAAATGAGTACAAATTCTATAAAATAAACTCAGGGTTCAAAAATACCAACCTTTTATGCTGATAAAGATAAGATTGAAATTCTAGGCGACAAAGTAATCCCAATCCCAGCACAAATCATTGACTAAAACAATTATAGAATACAAAAATATTGAAAATACTAACTAGGTGTGAGTTTGGGAAGTTCAAAAGTGAAGAAAAGTGAAGAGTTTGACAGTTTACACCTTTGGACTTTAAAATCGTCCAGTTCTCGCCCATTCGGGGACATTAGTCGTGCTGGCCGATCCACTCGTTGACACGCGGAGTGGACCCTTACCTCGCCGAGTTTTATAGGACCTCCAGTTATTGTGGGGGTTCAAATAGTGGTCTACGTCAGAATCGCTGGCTTGGTCGGCGATTCGCCAAGTTGCTCTTGGCTCGTCGAGTTTTACAGACTCCAATTTAAAATTTTCTTGAGTCTAACAACAGTTTGGGTTGGGGTCGCCGACCTATTCAGTGATACGCCGAGTGGACCTTTTAGTTCGTCAACTTGCACTTTTCAAAAAAAATTCCACACTTTAACCTGCACAATCAACACACCATTATTTTACCAAAACAAAAATAAACCAATAAAGGGTCTTGGTTTTTCTCCCAAGAAGCGCTTTAGTTAACGTCGTGGCACGATGCAAGTCCACCTTCAAACCTCATTCTTGGGTTGAACATAGTGTCACTAGGCAACCCCCCTTGCTCTCTCGGGTTTACATGAGACGAGATATGACCTATTTGGGTTTCCAATTCCTTGATCGACACTGAATGGAAAGTGACTGTTTGAATAATGGTCGACACATCTTCTTTCATTTCCCTTAAAATCTTGTCCGACCCCTCAACTTTGTTGAGGATACGAGAAAGCATATCCTCAGACTGACCACCTTTTGAATCTTTTGGCTTTCGACACTTATGGAGAGGCACATACCTATCCTTCTCCCCGTCCTTCCAATTTGGATTACGATTCCTCCATTCACGAGCTCGATCTTTCCAACCTTCATCCCTTTTCCAACCTTCCTTTCCACCCTTCCTCGGGTAGTTTGAACAATAACCACCGCCTTGGTTGGCTAGGAATTTACCTCTTCATTATACAAGGTCTCAAACTTGGTCTCATCCGGATAAGCACACAAGACACCTATTGCATTGACACTTCATTCGACAAAGTCTTTAGCTACGATTAGCTTTAGCACTTTCGCCCTTAACCACTAATTCTCACGCCCAGTCCCTTGGGACTCAACCCCAACCCTTGGTTGGGTTACTAAACTACTGTGCGATTGTAGACACTTGCATCAGAAGTTGTGTCTTGATTATGAAAACATCAAAATGGCGTCTCTTCTAGGGAGTAATGTTACGTGAAAGTTTTCAGTTTAAGACAAATTCTGCTTTCAATAATCGTAGTTTACTAATTTTATTTTTAGTTTTTCGTTTCCTTTTAATTTATTGATGTAGGTAGGTACCCTAAGCATGTCTGGGGGAAATGTTGACAACTCGGCTGAGACGAGCCAAGAAGTAAAGAGGGACTTTGAGTTAACCGCACTAGTAACTCAACTGAACGAGTTGTCTACCAAAATAATAGAGGTGGAAAACCAGTTCAAGAATTAAGGGAGGTACATACCTTCTCACGAGAGGAAGCAGTCTAGAGACAGGGAGAACAATCGAGTCAAGGAAACACTCCAAATCATTCTCCAAAAGATCACCGAACAAGATCGAATGTTGGAAGAGATGAAAGAGAGTATTGAAGTGTTGAATCACATGGTTGGCTCTCACTCTAGATCGATCCAGCTGATCAGGACACTCCTGAATTATGCGATGCCTCCTCTTCACTCAAACGAACTATTGGGGTTACCTAGTAACATTAGGGCCAACCCAACCAATGAGGAATGAGTAAGGACTCGAGTCGTGCCATGACGCTAAATAAGGCACTTCTTGGAAGGCAACCCAAGGTTTTAAATTCTTTATTTTTCTTTTATAAATAATGGTGTGTTAGTGGTGTAGGTTTAAATGAGGAAAGTGGTGAAAAATATAGATTGGCAAGAAAATGGTCAGTCGACGGATCGCCAAAGAGGTTGGTGAGCCCAACTTTACCCGTCATTTGGCTCAATTCAAGATCAAGGCAGAGTTTGTAAAACTCAGTGAACTTACGAAGCAGTTCCATGTGTTGCAGACCAGGACGACGACCTCGATGCAGATCGCCCTCTTAACCCTCAAGAAACTGAAAGAACATCAGAAATTGGCGGGGCAAGTGATCACTTGGCGAAAAGGATAGTGAATCGGTGAGTGCGACTAACGTCACCGAACATGCGCGAACTAGATGGTTTTTAATGGCCAAGAAACTTCAAATTTGAAATTCTTCACTTTCCCTTGCTCTTAAACCTCCTAAATTCACACTAAGGTTGTATTTTCTTTAGCCCTTTACTAGCAATTTAGTTTGTTGATTTGTGCTCGGAGTTGCAATACCTTGCCACCTAGCTATGCAATCGCATTTCAATCAGTATTAAAGGTTAGTCCTAAAACCCCAAGCTTATTGTTGAAAATTTTGAACTCTTTTGGAATAATAGTATAATATTGATGTGTGCTGGGCCTCTCTACTAGGATTATAATGTTTACATGCCTATTTTAACTTAAAAATCTTGCTCGTAATGTTTGATTGTCAAATGCTCGTGGCTTTTGTGCTCTTTATTGACTTGGATTGTGGTTGGGTGTGGTTAAATTGATTGGGTGAAGTCTGAGTAGCCCACATTTGTGCTAAATGTCGAAAATTGCTCAATGATAGAGCGGGTGACACTACTTTTAAGAGAAAAGATCATCAAATGGCCAATTGTGGCAAAACCAAGAAAAATCCAAGTATCTCGAGGTGATGGGTAGTATGGGTCCCATTTGAATTTCATTAGTGCATGCTTTGATATCATTTTTGGGAATTGCAGGGTTGAATTCGAGAAGGTGAATTGAAAATGGGCACGTTGGGTCATTCGGCGAGTTGGATCAAGCTCGCCAAACCACTCGGCGGTTCGCCTATTTTCCTCATGTCGTTATTTAATTGTATGTCAACTTTATGATTTGAGTCGGTAACTTTCGACGAGAAGCCTGAGTTCATCGAAGGTAGTCGGCGACTCGTCGAAAGTACTCGTTATCGCACTTTATCTGCATCCCTGGAACCCTTGTGCACTGTAACTTTTAGTGGACAAAGCTTGCTCACCGAAAGTAGTCAGCGATTTGCCGAAGGACACTCCCTATCACCGACTTGTCTTAATTGGTGAGCCAATCCCTTCACTGAGCTCGACTTAGCTCACTAAAGAAGTTTGGTGACTCACAGACTGGATCGGCGAGTCTGTCTACAATAACTTTTTTGTGCTTGCATTTGAGTTTCTTCTCGATGTTCTGCAGATATGGTATGCACCAATCTAACCGAGCCACCTTAGAAAAAGGCAAAGGTCATTACTATAAATGAAGGAAGATCACATCCTCTACAGAAACGACAGCAAAATATTCCACCGGGAGACAAAGGAAAGAAGAAAAAGCATATAGCAAAGAAAGGCGTAGCTATTGAGACCCAAGTTGAGTTGTATGAGCCTGAAGATGATCAACCCTTGATTCACCGACAGAATAGGCTTCGAGATAGACCTCAACCCACACCCACTAGAGGTTTATTAGCTGCAGCTCCTCCTGAATAAGATGTAGTGGCAGCTTAGGCACCCTCAGTAACTCCTGCATTGCCTATGGCTCCTCTACCTAGATTGCTGAATATACTAAAAGATGAAGGAGTCTGCACTATCATAGGGGAGAAGTTACTATCTATGGAGGGTCTAAAAGGCAAGCATCCTAATGTGCTTGAAACTATTCGATACCATGGATTCGAGCAGTTCACACGGCCTCGAGACCCCTACATTGCATCTTGGTTAAGAGAGTTTTACACTACTTATGGGGAGTTGGTGCCTAAGAACAAGAAGAAGGCCAGCGAGTTTAGACCGGTGAAGTCAGTCATGGTTAGAGTCAAGGAGGTTGAGTGCCATAACGAGCATATTAACGTTGTACTGGGTAGACTGCTGTACTTTGTGCTTCCTTACAAGGGGCTGCCTATTGTTCAATCCCTAGATGATTGGAAGGGTTTGTTGGCTCCGATGATTTCTGACACAACCCCGCGGTGGATGGATGTTGGAGCTCCCATTGAAAAGAGGGACATGAACATCGCCTCCAGGTCCTGGTTTGGCTGCATTAACAGCACTATAATGACATCCCAGAACGAGTCTATTATGCGCCATCCTAAGGCGGCTTGCCTCGATTCTATCATGGCTAGGAGGCGGATCGACCTAGGACTGCTGACTTCACAGGAAATGGCCATGAGAGCCAAGCAAAGACTTACCTCTCTTCCATTCCCAGTTTTGATCACTAAGATATGCCGACGTGCCGGAGTACCCCGAGATCCTGCGAATGATATAGAAGTCATCCCTTCATCCTCCATAAAAATCTGGCATATTGAGGCCGAGTTCACTCGAGAGAAGGTTGACAGGAGGAGAGCAGCTCCAGCAGACACTTATCTATTGGTCAATATTGACTCATTATCAGCAGTGGCACCTTCGCCTACTCCGGCCTCTAAGCCCTTAGGTAGACCCGCTCATTCATCCTCTTCCTCACAGGCTCTATGTGCTTCCTCATGCTCCCAGCCTGCCAGGATTACTCAGGCTATGATCCTGAAGATAGGACAGTTGGCCTATTCAGCGGATGTGAGAGGTACCCGATTGGAGAGATCCATCCCGAGGATGATTCACAGTGCCATACTAACAGCACTCACCCCCCTTCAGACTTATGTTGATGCCTTGACAGTGAAAGTCATTGCTTGTGAGAACAGACAGGGGGAGGCCTCTGAAGTGACAGCTTTAAAAGTCGAGGTTACGAGTTTGAGGAAGGATGTAAACTATTTAAAGGTTGCAGACTTCAGTTCACTGATGTAGGATGCAGATGATGAAGATGCTCCTGAGACCTCGGGGATTCCTTCTGCTACCACATGAGATGTGCAGAGGGATGGCACAGCACATGCAGAGACCAACGAGGAGTTGATATCAGTACATGCTGAGGAGAGCAAAGATGAGGGCATATTCAGAGACTTGCCAGATCTTATAGAGATGGTTGTCTAAGTGGTGATCTAGACATTGCCGACTGAGACGTCCACAGTAGCTTCTAGTGGATTTGGCATTGCTATTCCGTCTGAGGCTACTCCGGGCACTGATGCCCATATACAGATTGCTACACCAGCCACCGAGACCCCGACACAGAGAGAGACTGCATAGATAGGACTTTTCTTTACTTCCCTCTCTGTCTTATTATGTTTTTACTTTTGGGTACTTTTAGTTGAATTTGAGGACAAATACTTTTTAATTGTGGTGGGGTGAGGCCCACACATTTTTTGTTGATAGTTGTGTTTTGTGTATATATTTGGGTTGTGCTGTTTTAAAAATGTGTTTTATCTATTTCTGCGGATGATTGAGCTTATGGCTCTTTTTATTTATATTATTGCAAAAATTATTTTAACCCTTTCGAAAAATTTTGCCACCTGTTGTGTGGGAACGTGGCTGTTATTTTGCAAAATATTGAGTCTCAGTTCCAATCAATATCGATGACTTGAATAGTTCTCTCAATCGAAGAAACATGAATGCGCCGCTCTGATGAGGCCAAATAAAGTTGCATAGACAATATGTGAACTCTTTGCATCTGGTTTTGACTAGACTAGTATCGAATCGAGACTATTGTAATGACCATTGAACATTAACGAAAGTGTGGAGTCTTGTTTAACTATAGTGTCGATGCCTAGTGTGATGAGCTTACATGTGAACTATGCATGATAGATCGTAGAATTTTCCCGTTGGTCTGGTCAACTAAGTGATGCTATCTCTTGATATGATCTTAGGCAACTTCTACGAGTGTGAGCCAATTTGACATATACCTCTTTTGTGACCTACCTTGTGAGCGTGTGATTCTCTCTTGAACACCCTTTGAGCCTTACCCTTCTGTGGAAGAAACTTGATGAAAACTAGACCTTTCTTAATCCATTACCTTTAATCCTCTTGAATTGTGGTTAATTGAATAGCCAACTTAGGCCAAAAGCCTAAGTTAGGGGTGTGGTGAAAAAGAAAAAGGGAAAGTCAAGAAGTACAAGGAAAGTCTCCTTTAACCCATGGTGTTGAGAAAAATGGAACCCCTCCATATAAAAAAAAGAGAAGAGAAAGAAAAAGAAAGCTATGGAATAAAGTACAAAAGAGATGGGGTTCCCAAACAATCCATGGAAAGTTAATAATACGATGACTCATGAGCACTAGCAAAAATGATGAAGGAAAAGGAAAGGAAATGTTGTGAATACCGCATCTCATAAGGATAAAAGTCACTAAGTCTAAATGACCATACGTTTGCACTCAGCCCCATTTCAAGCCTAAAAAAAGACCTTTTTGATCTTGAATGAGCTGAAACAAATGTCGATTGGAAAATACGGGCAAACCTATGGGTTAAAGCATGCATTGTTTTCATATTTGTGAGTGTGAGAGTTGCATGTGATTCCTGAACTTTAAATGATTAAATCATTATGTGCGAATATGGAATCATCCTTTCTGTAAAGGCATTCGAACACTCTAGTTGAGCCTCAACTTGCATTTGAGGCAAGTATTGTGAGCATGAGATTCTTTGATATTGGTGAGTCACTACTTGAATCTTTGAGTACACAATTGATCTTTGAATAAGTAAATTGAGTCTTGTTGTGTGCATTCATGATCGAGTCTTGTGTAGTACTTTAGAGACACCCTTTTCGAACAGCTGAACTTGAGTTTGCTTGAGGACAAGCAAAAGTTTAACTTGGGGGTGTTGATGAGTCCACGATTTGGACTTATCTAGGGCTATATTTGGATGAAATTAGTGTCCTCAAATGCATGTTTTATCTCGATATCTGATGAAAACTTTTATGTTTCAGGTATTTGAAGTTTGAGGGAAAGCATGGACACTATTGAGCAAAAAGGAACAAAAAAAGCTAAAAGAACAAAGAAATGAAGATCTGCGAATCACCGATCCCATTGGGTTACTAAACTATTGTACGATCGTAGACACTTGCATCGAAAGTTGTGTCTTGATTACACAAACATCAGTGCCCCAACTTCTTGAATCGTAGCCAAGTCTCATGAATTGGCTCGCCCTCCAAACGCTTAAAGCGTTGGATGCTGTCCCAAAGAGTCATCATCATCGAAGGAGGGAAAAATTACACATTAAATGCGGTAACCAACTCCTCCCACAAAGTGATTGATTCACGTGGAAATTCAGCCAGCCACTTGCAAACTTCTCCCATCAAAGAGAATGGCAACAACCTCAATCGGACCAACTCTTGGGAGATGTTCTTGAACGATAACGGTCCGCATACATTCATGAAATTTCTAATATGTTCATGGGGATCCTCATGAGTCAAACCACTGAAAAGCCCCTTTAGTTGCAAGAGTTGCAACATAGTACTCGTGATGTGGAACACCGCATTCCCTTCGGCCGGAGGCAAGCAAATGGCACCAATACTGCCCATGAGATGGAGGTCATTAGCATGGGGTCATTGACATCGTTCAGGTTTCTGATGTCATCTTGATGGCCTACTTTGATGTCATTGCTTCCATTCACACTAATACTTCCTGAATTAACACACAAACAAGCAAAACAAAACTAAAAATTAAGTAAGTAGAACTATAACTAACAAGAGCAAAATTCAGCTTAACTAAAACTTCTCAAATAACACCACTCCCCGGCAGCGGCGACATTTTGATTTCACGTATTAGGACATTTTATCCAATACTAAGTGCCAACGATCGTGAGTAGTAATATAACCCAACTAGTGAGTTGGGATCGTTCCCACAGGGAGTGGTATGAGAATCAACAGAAAAGCATAAATATGTTCAAGTCAATCATAGCTAAAAACATTTACGAATAAAAGCATGGTTCAAATTTGGGGTGACACAAGTGTCAAATATCAAAGGGGGTTTTGTATTCAATTATCACCTAAAACAACAAATAACACGAAAATACGAATATGGAGACAAGATTCTTGGGATGTGATTGGATTATGGGATAAGGTAAACAACTGAGTAATCGTAATTAATAGTAAACAACTGTAAATCGGTGAATAAAAGCTAGACTTTGGTGGGGGTAAACTTTCTCTCAAACAATTTACCCCTAATCAAATTGGTTTCTATTGAACACCAATAAGGAGCAATCCAGCACAGCCTTCACTTTAGTCCATTAACTCTCTTAAGCGGAATGTGTGGAAAAGGGTTTAGGATTCACTCTCTCGAGCTAAACCCATGACAACCAAATACCCAAAGACCATCGATTGAGTAATTTTTGTTTTAAAACCTCTATCTCGAGCACCCAAAAAACACGAAGTTAAGATTGTATTTGCAACTACAACCCATTAAGTTCAACCATAATTGCTGAACGAAATCACTTTTAAACAACAAATAAACTATCAATTAACATTACCCAACATTTAAATCAACCCATAATGACCTAACACACCCCAAGAATTAGGGTTTTAGCTAGACATAGTAAAAAGGTAAAAATCGTTACCAAGTTGTGTTTCCATCAACTGGGTAGGATTGATATAGATTTTACGAAGGTCTAAGATAAAGAATCTTCAACACCCACTTTCAGTTTCTCAGAAATGAAAATCCTCAAAGCTAAGGAAATATTATCTCTCTATTCAGTTCTAAGCTCTCAAACTTGAAAACTGAACAATAATGAAAATTCTCTAATTTTCATAAAGATTGATTCCTCTAAACTAAATATTCAAAAGTGTATTTAAAGTATCCAAAAGTGTGTTGCGAAGGACCATTCGGTGCAATAAGTCAGGATCGCTGAAAAACTCGGCGATCCACCATTTGGTCAGTTTCATTGCCTTTTTTCTTTGGCCTTCTGTGACTTCAAGTTCTGTAACTTTGGGCTATATGGAACTGCGTCGCAAAAGCATTCAATGACTAGCCGATTGCTCTTTTCTATCGCCGACTTGATTTTCTCCTTTAGGGCTTGGCACACTGGAACATTAGGCGAGATTATGGCCATACAACAACTCGCCTTATGGTTTAAGTGATCCTCAGGTCTTCTTTTCTTCGTTCTTTCAGCTGCCTTGTTCCTTTTTGCTCATTAGTGTCCATTCTTTGTTCCTCAATCCAAATACCTGAAATTCAAGGATTTACATTAGTTATTGACACAAAATATGCATTTGCGGACACTAAATATATTAAAATAAAGCCCTAAATTAGTCAAAATCGTGGACTCATCAGTGGTTCCAAGCCGGCACTGATGTTTGTTTTGGATGTGGTAAGAGTGGTCATCAATTGACGAATTACCCAATAATTTCGGCCAAAAGGAAAAAAGGAAAGAAAACTCCTCCTAGAGGTTCAAACTCAAATGCTCCAAAGAAAAACCACTTTTATGCATTTTGATCTCGAGGTAACAAAGAGAGCTCCCCGGATGTGGTGACCGGTATGTTAAAAATGTTTCATATTGATGTTTATGCCATATTAGACCCTAGTGCTACTTTGTCCTTTGTCACACCTTATGTGGCTATGAAATTTGATATGCTCCCCAAAGTGTTATTAGAATCTTTTTCGGTCTCTACCTCGGTTGGTAAGTTGGTGGTGGCTAAGAGAGTTTATAGAGGTTGTCCCATTTCCTTGTCCAATATAGAGGGAGGCCTTTGAGGTGTTGGCTTTAAAAGCCGAGGTTGCGAGTTTGAGGAATGATGTAGACTATTTGAAGGCTACAGACTTCACTTCAATGATGCGGGATGCAGATGATGAGGATGTTCCTGATACCTCGGGGATTCCTTCGGCTACTACCGGAGATGTACAGGAGGATGGTACAGCACATGTAGAGACCGACAAGGAGTTAATATCAGTACATAATGAGGAAAGAATAGATGAGGGCATATTCAGATACTTGCTAGATCTTATAGAGATGGTTGTGCAGTCGATGATCCAGCCATTGCAGACTCGGATGTTCACAGCAACTCCTAGTGGATCTGGGATTGCTATTCTGTCTGAGGCTACTTCGGGCAGTCATGCCCATATACAGACTGCTACACCAGCCACCGAGATCCCGACAGAGAGAGAGAGACTGCATAGACAGGACCTTTCTTTACCTTCCTCTCAATCTTCTAATAATTTTACTTTTGGCTACTTTTAGTTGAATTTGAGGACAAATACTTTTTAATTGTGGTGGGGTGAGGCCCACACCTTTTGTGTTGATAGTTGTGTTTTGTGTATATATTTGGGTTGTGCTATTTTAAAAGTGTGTTTTGTCCGTCTCTATGGATAATTGAGCTTATGGCTCCTTTTATTTATGTTATTGCAAAAATGATTTTAACCCATTCAAAAAAATTTGCCTCCTCTTGTGTGTGAATGTGGCTGTTCTTTTGCAAAAAATTGAGTCTCGGTTCCAATGAATATCGATGACTTGAATAGTGTTCTCAATCGAACGAACATGAATACACGACTACGATTAGGCATAATGAAGTTGTATAGACAATATGTGAACTCTTTGCATCTAGTTTTGACTAGCCTAGTATCGAATCGAGTCTTTTGTAATGACCGGTGCACACTAGCCAAAGTGTGGAGTCTTGTTTGACTATAGTGTCGATGCCTAGTGTATTGATTCCTCTAAACTAAATATTCAAAAGTGTATTTATAGTAACCAAAAATGTGTTGCGAAGGACCATTCGATGCAATAAGTCAGGATCGCCGATAAACTTGGTGATCCGCCCTTTGGTCAGTTTCATCGCCTTTTTTCTTTGGCCTTCCGCGATTTCAAGTCCTGTAATTTTGGGCGATATGGGACTGCATCACGGAAGCGTTAGACGACTCATCGATTGCTCCTTTCTATTGCCGACTTGATTTTCTCCTTTAGGGCTTGGCACACTAGAACATTAGGCGAGATTTTGGCCATACAGCAACTCGCCTAATGGTTTAGGCAATCCTCAGGTCCTCTTTTCTTCATTTTTTCGGCTGCCTTGTTCCTCTTTGCTCATTAGTGTCCATGCTTTGTTCCTCAATGCAAATACCTTTAAAGCAAGGATTTACATTAGTTATTGGCACAAAATATGCATTTGCGGACACTTAATCTATTAAAATAAAACCCTAAATTAGTCAAAATTGTGGACTCATCAGTTGTCCTAATATGAAAAGGCAAAATTGTGCAAAATATTGGAATAATCATGATGTTAAGTTCCAAGCCGGCACTGATATTGTTTTGGATGTGGTAAGACTGGTCATCAATTGACGAATTACCCAATACTTTCGGCCAAAAGGAAAGAAGGAAAGTGAACTCCTCCTAGAGGTTCATACTCAAATGCTCCAAAGCAAAACCACTTTTATGCTTTTCGATCCCGAGGTGACAAAGAGAGCTCCCCGGATGTTATGACCGGTATGTTAAAAATGTTTCATAATGATGTGTAAGCCTTATTAGACCCCGGTGCTTCTTTGTTATTTGTCACACCTTATGTGGCTATGAAATTTGATATGCTCCCCAAAAGTGTTATTAGAATCTTTTTCGGTCTTTACTCCGGTTGGTGACTCGTTGGTGGCTAAGATAGTTTATAAAGATTGTCCCATTTCCTTGTCCTATACAGTTACTTTGGCAGATTAGGTAGAGTTATACATGTTATATTTTGATGTGATTTTGGGTATTGATTGGTTGTATTAATGTTATGCCTCTATCGAGCTGGATTCCATTTTCCAAATCAGCCTATCTTAGAGTGGAAGGGGGGAAATTATGCCTAGAGGTCAATTTCTCTCTTGTCTTAAAGCTAGGAAGATGATCTCCAAAGGGTGTATTTACTATCTTGTTAAGGTGAAGGATGTTGAATCCAAAACCACTTCTTTAGAGTCGGTTCTGGTAGTGAATGGGTTCCCGAAAGTTTTCCCTAATGATTTACCCTGTATTTCTCCCGAGCGGAAAATAGATTTTGGTATTGACCTTATACCGGATACGCAACCTATCTCCATTTCTCGTTATAGAATGTGTAGCGACCCGGAAAAATAGTAAGTGAAACAAGAGCCTAACGAGTTTGGTTTTGAGTTTGTTGTGGGGTTTGAAGTTGTAGAATGTCTTACCGAGCTTAGGTTGAGGGGCTTAGGGGTTAAATGTCAAGGTACGACTCCCCAACGACCAACCAATGGGTCCTTGGGGAGGACCCTAAAGCCTAACCCTAAGACTGACCCAAAGGGCAAAAGCTGTCAAAATTGTCATGACCTACGAATAGGACCTGCTGGGCGTATGTCCATCCACGCCCTGTAGGGATTGTGCATAGGTCCAGACTAGATGGTGATTTTTTGACACAAACCATGGACCAGAAAGACGTGGTGTCACCCCACCTGCGATCGGTAGGTCTAGGGGCTTACATCACCACTGAAGTTGTCCAATTTCAGCCTAGTTGGGGGCAAAGTGGTAAATTCATGGGGTGGTTAGATGAGTTAGGGGATGGTTATTATTGGTTAATTAAAGTATTTTAAGGCCTTTTAAAGTATTAAACTCCTTTTTAGACTACATTATTTCCAAACACTCAAATTAGAAACCCACCTCTCTAAATATCCTCTCTCTAGAAACTCCATGGAAGAGCAAGATCAAGGTCAAGTCTACGGGTCAAGGAGCAGACTTCTTCAAATATCGTGGAGTTCTTCCCTAAAGTTATGGTAGTTTTTATCCTTGATTAAGTTTCATTCAAGGAACACAACTCTTAGCAACAATTCAAGTCCATACAACATTACAAGTAGCCTTGACACCAATTGAAATTACTATTTAGTCACTAGCACATTCATTACATGAGTCATGCTAACAAAGAGGAACCTACCCTAAACACTCTCAAAGCTTACTTGTGCAATCCATGGATGAAGTCCCATACCCCCGTCAACACTAAATAGTACTTCTTGAATAACCATAGTTCATCCTAGACATGACCTTGTGGGGATTAGCTTTAACCGACATAGACCATGTGAGCTTGCATGGAATCCGGTGTATGCCCCACACTGAAAAGGGGTATCCTACTTACCTAAGGTAGAACTAAATATATTAGCTTGGAGATGGATCCAATGGCTAAATACTCTACGGGGGCACGTAGTTATCGGATAAGGTGATTGGTTATAGAAACCCAACCTTACTTAACAGGGGAGCTTCAATATCATGAGATTAAATTTAGAAACCCGGTTTGTTAAATTAACGGGAGAGCCTATATCTCATTTTCAATATCCACTCGGTGCTAACCATAAATCCATAAAGTATTTACTGAATCCTAACTTATTTCATTAGGATAGATCAATAGATCATGCGTGAGAATAAATCTTCATAGTCCATATCTTCATGTTAGATTCAATTAGGTGAGAACTGACTTTGAACCTAGAATCTTCAATATGTGAGAAGAATTTTCACATTATATTCATTATCTGTTTATGAAAATGTACTTTCAATCAACACAATAATATCATCAAGGTCATGGAATAATCATTTATAAGTGTGTGAGAGAGAGAGAATAGACTTTCAACAACACCACAATTACATCAAAGTCAT
This sequence comes from Solanum lignicaule, assembly GCA_029582545.1. Lineage (NCBI taxonomy): Eukaryota > Viridiplantae > Streptophyta > Magnoliopsida > Solanales > Solanaceae > Solanum > Solanum lignicaule. The sequence goes on from JAJOOF010062989.1 coordinate 44,668, forward strand.
GATCACATTACATTTCTCAAGAGATGGTCTTAAATCATGAACACACTTTCACAAGCATATATAATATCATTTATTTCCCCTTTAAGGAACAAAGACCCTACTCAATCAACATATCTAGAATTCATTATATTAGACATGGATATAATCATAGTTCAAGTAATCAAATCATTAAATGCATGATCTCAAATACTCATAATATAGGTCATGTTGGTACACTCTTTCCACAATAAAACCACATACAAATCAACACACACAATAGCTTCCCTCTTAAAGCCTTAACATCATTAGCTCATTTATATTAGCTTTTACCATTAAAGCCCTAGATGTCATATTCATACTACAAGCCTTACTCTCAAGAAATACCTCACATGATCATCATGTATACCTAATTCTCAAGATAATCTAACCAAATGCTTCATTCTTAACCAAGTATAGTCACATAACATCATGCAAACTAAATCTCAATATCACTAAACCATTATCAATCATATAAGCCCTAATCTAATCAATTCATTTTTACAAGCATTACTTTTAAGTAATTCATCTTCAGTTACTCCAATATCAAGTAATTCATAAAGTAGCTCATCAATCTTAGAGGATCACATCTAAGACCTCAATTACCTCTTTCATGACATATAACCAATTTATATCAATTTTACCCCAAAACCTTAGGTTAATCAAGAATACATGTATAATCATACTAAAATCATGTAATTACATCATAAACAACCATTATCCATTCAATTGGATCAACATACAATAATACTCACACTTTAAGATCCAAAATTGGGAAAAATAGGAAATTCATGGATTCTTGAGGAATTCATCTTAAAACAGTAAGTAATCATCAATTTGATCATAATATAAAGTAATTAAACCATTTAAATCATTTGTTAAGTAAATCCATGACTTGGAGTAAAACCCTAGCGTTTTGGGAAAATTTACAAGTTTGAAATTGAGTTTGAAATAGTTTGGATTTATTCACCTAAGGTATGGTAGTCCTTCATCCATGGATAGTATTCATGCATGGAGTACCTCCAAACTCAATTTCTAAGATAGTAATTCCCCAAAAGCTAGGGTTTTTGCTCAAAGTAATGGATTCCTTTCAAAAATGAATTCATTGGTTTAATTACATTATATTGTGATTGAATTGATGATTTATTATAGTTTTATGATGAAATATCCCAAGAATACCTGAAATCCCCATATTCCCAATATATGACCTTGTGATGTGGGTGAATTGTAGAAAGAAGAGTATTATGAGATTATGCTTATAGTAATTGAATTATGTTATTATCCATGTCTAATGTAGTAATTCTAGATGTGTTGTTTTAATATGAACTATGGACCTTCAAGGGCAAAGTATGAGAGTTATGCATGATTATGAGATGTATGTATATGCTTTAAGAACACTTTGAGAGTGAAGTGTCCATGATTATGTTAATATTGTTGTGTTGATTGAAAGGCTATTCTCATGAACACATAATGAACATAATGTAAAAGTATTTCTCACATGATGGAGATTCTAGGTTGAAAGGAAATTCTCACCTATTTAAATATAATGTTATATGTAGACATGGACAGTGAAAGGTTATTCTCACGCAAGATCTAATGAGCTATCCTAATGAATCAAGTTATGACTTAATAAGTACTCCGTCGGATTAATGATTAGAAACGAGTGGATATTGACTATGAGATGGAAGCTTTTCCATGAGAAAGGCCGGGTTTCTAGAAGCAAACTCTTGAGATGGAAGCTCCCCCGGTAGAAAGGGTCGGTTTCTAGTAACAATCTCCTTATCTCATGAACTACGTACCCCGATAGGATATTTAGCTCGTGGATCCACCTAAAAGCTAAAAGCTTATGGTCTTACCTTAGGCAAGAAGGACAACCCTTTTCGGTGTGGGTAATACCGAACCCAGTTAAGCTCACATGGTCTATGTTGGTTAAGGCTAATTCCCACTATGATAAGCATATGAGTTATGAACTATGGCTACTCAAGAAGTTTTACTTAGCATGGGTGGGATTATGAGATCTTATTCATGCATTGCACAAGTATGCTTTGAGGGTACTTATGGTATGTTTCTCTTATGATATGATGATCTATGTAATGAATATGCTTATGACTTATGCTTTTCCATTGTCTTCAAAATGATGGTTAACTTAGTAAATTGCATGCATTCAACTAAAATGTCCCTTTTAGCATGTTTTCAACAATTTTATGCATGACTATCATACTTGGTGCATTTTTGTACTAACCCATAATTTCCTACATTTTCCCCAAGTGTAGGGTCCGGTTCTCAAGGTGGTCCCCATTGTGGCTAGAGCTTGGATTTGATCATTTCTCCTAGCTTGTTGGTGAGTCCTCATGATTTGAAGATGGATATTGTCATTTTGTAGTTTCATTCTTGCATTTGTCTATCGCATTATGTTGTATGGGATGTGACCCTATTTGATTCAAGTATTGTAATAGATGGCTAATTGAGACAAGTCTAGACTTCCGCTTTCCGTTCTGAAAATTTTGGACTTGAAATGCGTTTTTACTCTTTATTGTTTAATGCTTATGTTATGGTATGCTAAGTGGCTTACATGGCGCCTTTCGGCGTTCTACGTGCCTTGTTACATCTAGTGGGCATCCTTGGGTCGTGAGATTATGCTTGTAGTAATTGAGCTATTGGAATTATGTTATTATCCATGTCTAATGTAGTAATTCTAGATGTGTTGATGGAATATGATCTTTGAAGGACAAAGTATGAGAATTATGCATGATTATGAGGTTTGTGTATATGCTTTAAGAACACTTTGAGATTAAAGAGAATATAATTATGATCTAGTTGTTGTGTTGTTTGAGGTTATCCTTATGTACAAACTTATATATGAACATTATATGATGTTAAAGGTTTTCTCACAATATGATGATTCTAAGGTTGAAAGGCTATTCTCACCTATTGAATCTATGAGCTATAGTATGAATTATGTTGGATTGAGTGTCAAGACATTCTTCGATTAATATGAACTTAAGTCAAGACTTAATATGTAATCCATGGGAATTAATGCTTAGCACCGAGTGGATATGAATATGAAATGGAAGCTTCTGCGATAGTTGAGTTCGGCTTCCCAATGAAATCTTTTACACTAGTTGAGTCTGACTTTCCAAATGGGTTCCTTCTACCTTCGTTGATTCTGGGTTCCCAAAGTATGTATCTCATGAGATGGAAACCTTATACCTTATATGAGTCAAAATTTGTAGTAGCAATCCCGTTATCCCATAAACTATGTGCCCACGTAGGTATTTCTCTAATGGATCCATCTAAACTAAGAGTATGGTTCTACCTTAGGCAAGTAGGACAATTCTTTTTCAGTGTGGGGTAGACATCGGAATCCATGGTAAGCTCATATGGTCTATGTCGGTTAAGGCTTATTCCCCATTATGACAATAGTATGAACAAGCAGATGAATTATGAACTATAGTTACTCAAGAAGCTTTATTAGTATGGGTTAGATTATGGGATCTTATTCAGGTATTGCACAAGTATGCTTTGAGGGTATGTACGATATGTTCCTCTTATGATATGATGATCTATGAGTTGATTATGCTTGTTACTTATGCTTTTCCATTATCTTCAAAATAAATCTTTAACTTAGTAAATTGCATGCATTCAACTAACATGTCCCTTTTTGCATGATTTCATGATTTTGTGCATGACTATCATACTTAGAGCATTATTGTAATAACCCATATTTTCCTACATTTTTCCCAAGTGTAGGGTCCGCTTATCAAGGGGGTCATCATTGTGGCTAAAGCTTTGATTTGATCATTTCTCCTAGATTTTTGGTGAGTCCTCATGATTCGAGGACGTATGTTATCTTTGAAGTTCCTTTAATTCTATTTCCTTTTCGGACTATGTTTTATCAGCTGTGTCCTTATTTGAATAAAGTATAATAATAGATGGCTATATTGAGAAAAGTCCAAAATTCCGCTTTCCTTGATGAAAATTTTGGACTTGAAATGTGTTTTGCTCTTTATTATTTTATGCTTATGTTATGATATATGCTAAGTGGCTTATATGGGGCCTTTCGAGGTTCTATGTACCTTTTTACATCTAGGGGTACCCGTCTGTCGCGACAAACTTGGTAATCAGAGCACAAGGTTTAGAATAATTCTAGGATGATGTCTCACAAGCCACGTCTAGTAGAGTCTTGTTCATGAGTGTGACGCGCACAACACTTATGAACGATAGGCTATAACACTACCACAAAAATGAACTTTAGTGACAATTGTTTTGCGACAATCATCTAATTGCCGCTAATGTATACACGCGGGCAAAATATCAATGGCTAATATATAATCGCCAGCAATAAGCACATTTTTAGTAGCAATTCTAAAGAATAGCCGCAAAAGAGCCATTTTTTTCTAAAAATAAAACTCCCACGTTTTTAAAAATTATTTCCCCTCCGGCCTCTCTCCAAATTCTGGAGAAAAAAGCTTTCCTGAACTTTGAGGTAAACATTTACTAACATAAAAAGCTTTCCTACACAAATAAGGAAAATATTACTAAAAAGCTCTCCTACACAAATACGGAAAATATTACTAAAAAGATCTCCCAGCAAATAAGGATTCCCCAACCTAATTCATCAGATTATCACACACATAAGGCATATATATATATCTCCCAACGACGGCATCCAACAACATATATTTTTCTCATGATAGCGAAGTCCAGCAAGAACAATCTTTTCAGAAGATTCCAGGTATGTAGATCGTTGTTCTAAACTCCTCTGTTTCTATGATGTTCTATTATCTTTGGTGCTCTGCATATTTAAGCATTAAATGGGAAGGAAATAGAAAATAAACGTGAATAATTAATAAGTTTTCATGTGTTAATTGTGATTTCCAAGTTATTTGATTTGTAAAAGTATGTTTTTTTGTGTTCTTTATTTCTGGCCGTTTTGACTAAGAGTTAAGATCTCTTATTTGAAATTATCAAGTTTAGTGATTATATAGACTCCCTGTTTAGACTCCATGAGCTCTCTATTATTTAGGTTCATGTTAAATACTTGAAATCGCTGCTAGTTTTTCAAAACAAAGAGAACTGTTTTGTAGATGTGAACTATTCAAACCAGAGATTATAAATTCTTGAAACAGCAGCCATAAGAAGCATATTGTAGGTAGATGTGAACTCTTTAGTTAGTACTTCCATTGTAATGCCGAAGCCAATGTTTACTTCTCTTGAACTGTCGCATCTCTCTATTTATCAATTAAAGCTTTCTTCAATGTCTCTCAGCTATAAACACGTTATAAATATCCAATTTGTAGATGCTTTGATCATGTTTTGTTTTTAATCTGGCCAACATGTTTGATATTTAAGAGTTCGTAATCTCGAATGCCATAACTAATGTGTCTCATGAGTAAAATTGTTATCAGGCTTTTTATTTTCATATATAACTTGGCAGCAACTAAAACTCAATCAATTTGTTGTTGTCCAGTTACATCGACTAAAGATCTAGCAAGAGTTTGTAATGACGACTAGTTCTGTTACTACTGATCCATGTCTCTTTGTTTTGAAAATCTGTTCGGATAGTAAATTTGCAGTTTATTTTGACATGTTATTGGAAAGATTGCGAGTTCACTCTCTTTGACAAATTGTTGGACATACTTGCAAATTAACAAGGACACTAAATCAATTGCAATTCTTTTCATTGAGATGGTAACAACTTTTTATTGATCGATAGACTTGAGAAAATTTCTAACTTCCTCACAATCCCTAAGTGAGTTTTAAACTTGAAGAACATTAAAACTTCACCTGCTGCACCTCTGTTCTTAGAAATTAGTTACATCGACTAAAACTCAAGCTTGTATATAGAAATTTCTAAGTTAGCTGATTTTCCTTTCATCTCGTTTTGAGATTCTCTTCTTGATCAATATTCTCCCCTCGGAATAACTTGTAAGTTTTCCCCATAATGTCTCATAATTTAGAGTCGAGCAACTTAGGTTTTATTAACTAATTTGCAGTATATTCAAGGACATCAACTTAGGGTATCTCTTTCAAATGAGAGCAACCTCTAATCACGAGTCGTTCAAGGACAGGTAAATTGTCATTTGTAGCTTTCCAGAACTTGAGATGATTACCTTGAATTAGAGAAAACATTAATCGAGTAAATCCTGTAACAATTGGATACCATTTTTTGCCACAACAAGCTTTATATATGAGCTTTAGCACCTCAAGGTTACGCAACTCAGCTATGATGTCCAAGTAGGACCAATTTCTATAAGTTTCTTTCAACTTCAACTTCTTGAGCATTCCTGGTAAAGCTTTTGTACTTGGACAAGCTCCTTTTAAACTCAATGTTTCAAGTTGATACAAATTGTCAAGAAATCCATAATTTTGATAACATCCTTTGATTCCTAACTTCTTAACATTCTGAATCCCCGAAATAGCCTCCTTCGTGTAACAACTTGGAGACAAGTAAGAAATAGTTTGTATATTTGAAAAGGCATCGTCAACAGATACACTTAGGGGATTTGGAAAAATAAACATGGCCATTTTGAGATGCCTTAATTGCATTAGTTCCCAAATTTGCACAGGAAAATGTATAACTGATCGATTATACCGTTCAATAATGAATGTCTGTAGATTCCATAAACTGCATTTTCTGGAGGCATGTCAAAATTCTCATAGACGCACAATGATAGGTAGCTCAACCAGATGAGGCTTAGTATCTGTAGAGGGAAAATATCAAACCTTATGTGACTCAAGTCTAGGATTTTGAGGTATTTATAATGAATAAGGTCTGATTTATGAATAAAAGCTGGAAAAAACGACCCAAAAAGAAAATAGAATGAGTTCGTTTCAAAAGATGGTTCTTGTCCTCATCATTTGTCAACTGATGATGTGCAGGGGTAAGAAGGACCCTATAAAGACCATAAGGAAAATCATAGAGCTGTCATGTAGCTGTATTTTCTTCTGATCAACATGTGCCACCTCAACTTTGTATTAAACGATCAGCAAAAGTCTGAATAGTTATATAAGGAGTTAGTTCTAGTATCACCTAATTTTTGACATTGAGCTGATGATTTTGAGTGTACTGATTTGTAGGAGTTTGTGCACCCTTTTCTGATGAATACTGCAGCCTCCCATTCTCCTCTGGTTGTTTGCCTATGATTCTATGATTAGCGTGCCTTCAGTTTTACCAGGAAGTAGCTCATTTCCCTGAATCAAAGAGTTGTCAGCCTTGGTATGTTGTCCTTTTGCATTGGATTGCAAATGGGACTCCATGTTATTGTCAGAATATTGAATGGATACAGAGTTAGTAAATTTACCTGATCCTGGCTTAATTTCATGAGTCTGCAAACCTGTAAGTTCTTCTCCTCCTTGCTGACCATTGATCCGATTATCATTTGTCTTCCCCCTGAAACGAGCAGCAAAAGTCTGATCAACTTGTTCCTGCTCACCATGAAACTTTCACGATGCTCGACACCGTTTTTTGAAAATGCATATAGTACTTTATTGGATGGAAACAATCCTTTGTTTATTACCTAAGCTGCTGCCGACCACTTTTATCCAACAATCAGGATCCATTTTTTGAACCTTACTCTTTTAAGCGCAACAACTTTATCATTAACCATGTCACGAGGTTTAGGTCTTTTTAAATTGTTTAGATTGTTTTTGTTACTCTTTTTCTTTTGGGTTTGCATTTGATCATCTTGTTGTTTCTTTTCCTCCTCATAGATAGGCTGTTGATTTGGTTTAGGGTTTGAAATTTCAGTTCTCATGCTGTCATGGTGCTGTATTTTCTTCTGATCAACTTGTGCCTGCTCACCTTTGTTTTTACCCTTTTTTCTGCTTCTTGTTCCTTCCTTTTCCTATGTTTCTTATCCCCCTTCTTGATAGTGCATAAATGAACAAGGTGACCTTGATTTCTACAATACATACAATAATACGGGCTTCATTTTTTGCTGATTATACCTTAAACGAGCAGCAAAAGTCTGAATAACTGCATAAGGAGTTTTCTGGTATCACTTCATTCTTGGTATTGTGCTGATGTTTTTGAGGGTGAAGATCACCAGTCATGTTGGGCTGCTTCATGTCCATTTAGTTGTAGGCTTATCTGCAAAGAAGTCTCTTTCTTAACTACTATGAAGAATGAGATTGCTTCTGAAATAGAGAAGGAAACCAGTTTTACACTACATAGTAGCAATGCAGGGGACATGCAAGATTATCAGAAGATCAATCTTTATCATTCTGCAAAATTACCAGTTTTACACTATAATAGCAGCAGTCCTTGTGTTCCCTTTTGCTGCCTAGGTTCTTCTTCTACAAGCATTAGTCCCCAAAACGTGTTTCCTTCGAGCATCCATGATCCCCTGCATTCTCTATTTGATGCAACATGATTACCATCCTCTTCAAAACTCTTCACCCTTTTGAATTCCAAGCTTTCTCAGACCTTTGCAATCTCTTTTCTTGCATTTCCTTTCACCCTTATGTTGTGGACGCATTTGTGGGCAAGACATATATGCGACAGAGAGCCAAATAACTTGATTTAATTATAACGCTAGTAGTTTATTATTATTCTAGAATAGGAAGAATTTAATTATATTGTTAGTAGTTTTCTTATTAGTTTAGAATAGGATTTATGTTTCCTAATTCCATAAGACTTCCTATTACTGTAAGAAGACTCCTATTTAAAGGAGGATTTGAGGAATAAGAAGTACACAAATTTTAATCAGAAACAAGAGATAGGAGTTCTCTCTTCCATTGAACTCTAAGGTTTCAGCTTCCCTTTGATGAGCTGAATTCATATACAAAAATAGGTCGATCTAGGAATTCGAACAAAAGCAAGGGAAAATCAAAGGCAGTTGAATTTGATTTCCCTGTTCATCGTCCTGTGACTCGATCCTTCTCTAAGAATCCTAACAATTTGGTATCAGGGCCTAACACAATGGACGATGAGATCAATTCTAGGTTTCAAGAAGAACGTGTGATAACAGAAACACTAATGGACTCTAAACTTGCAGCGATGGAACAACGTCTCGGTGAAAAAATCGTCCAAGCTATTCAAGAACAATTTTCTAGCTTGGGAATTGGCTCTACAAAACTAACAGTCCATAGGGCAGAGACCAGTAGTGCTCCGACAACAGGTAGATCAACAAATCCGGCTCCTAGAGGTAATACGCTGCATATTCAACCGGCTGATCAGAATCATCAAACTAGTGGAAATTCCAATTCGACAATACCAAGGTATGCAAGGATGGATTTTCCTACTTATGATGGCACCAACGACCCATTAATTTGGGCACATCGTTGTGAACAATTTTTTGAAAATCAACATACAACATATGCAGAAAAGGTTGGAGTCGCTGGGTTTCACTTGTTAGGAGAAGCACAATTATAGTAATATCAGCTTAAACGAGCGAAGGGCCCAATGAGTTGGGAAGATTTTCAGAAACGATGTTTCCAGTGATTTGGACCTCCTGAAAGCAGCAACCCAGTGGGTAAACTAGTCACGCTTCGCCAAACTGGTACAGTTGAAATTTATCAACGTCAGTTTCAAGAAAAGTTGGCTAGGGCTGATGAGCTTATTCCAGAGCACTTGCACGTGGGTATATTTATGGCAGGGTTGGACGATTCAATCAAATTGGACGTACAATTGCTCAAACCACCTGACTTATCAACGGCTATGAGTATAGCCAGGGCTTTCGAGAAAAAACAACAATTGCAAAGAGTCAGTAACACTCGCAAAGCTGCACGGCAGTAGTCTCGGACAAGTCATGGCAGCACAGTGAACTCAGCAAAGTCTAATACTGGTCTAGTTGGCTCATCTACCTCGACGAATATCCAGACTAGCAACCAAACCCCTTTTTTCAAGCGATTAACTCGGGTAGAAATGGCGGAGACAAGAGCTAAGGGATTATGCTATAATTGTGACCAACAATATTCAGCCACTCACCAGTGTAAACGTCTTTTCTAGTTGGAATTGGATGATTCAGTTGATGACGCAATTCCAGAAGTGCTGGATGACTGCCCGGAAATTTCCTTACATGCAATTACAGGTCAAAGGCATGCACAAACTATGCAATTGCCTGCACTCATTAATAGAAATCACATGCTTAGTCTTATTGATTCTGGAAGTACCCACAATTTTATAAGTTCTACAGCTGCTAGTCGATTACTCCTTGATGTTTTTTCCTTGCACAACATCAGAATCTCCATTGCTAATGGAGAGAAAGTTCAATGCTTGGGGGTCTGCACAGGGGTAACAATTTCTATTGGTGAACATAGCTTTATTGTAGACCTTTATGTTATTCCCTTGGGTGGATTTGATATTGTTTTGGGAGTGAAGTGGTTACAGTCTTTGGGTCCTATACTTTGGGACTTTGCGGCACTTACTATGAGTTTTTCGGTGGAAGGGAAATTAATTTTGTTTCAGGGACAACAAGGGTACTGTGGAAAGGCTTTGCATCTGCTAGGAAAGGCAATTACTGATGAGCAGCGACTAGAATGCCTTTTGACCGAGTTCGATGATCTGTTCTAGGAACCTACGAGTTTACCACCATTGAGACAATGTGACCACCGCATTAGTTTGCTGCCCGGAACAGCTCCTGTAGTTGTTCGTCCTTATCGATACCCTCATCGGCAAAAATGATGAGATTGAGAAGAAATGTAATCTGATGTTGCAACAAGGATTGATACGACCAAGCAAGTCCCCTTTTTCTTCACCTGTGTTATTGGTATCTAAGAAAGATGGGTCTTGGCACCTTTTGTATTGATTACCGTGAACTGAATGCCAAAACAGTCAAGGACAAGTTCCCAATTCCAGTAGTGGACGAGTTACTAGATGAGTTACATGGGGCCCAGTACTTTACTAAACTAGATTTGCGATCTGGATACCATCAAGTCCGCATGTCTCCTGTAGATGTGGAAAAGACAGCCTTTCGAACTCATCACGGGCACTTTGAGTTCCTTGTCATGCCGTTTGGACTCACTAATGCCCCATCTACTTTCCAAGCTTTGATGAATGAGGTCTTTCATGAGTTCTTACGCCACTTTGTGTTGGTTTTCTTTGATGATATCCTAATTTATAGCAGTTGTTGGGAGGACCATTTGGTTCACGTGCGAAAGGTATTTTTGTTATTGCGCGCACACCGATTATACTTGAAATAATCCAAATGTTGCTTTGGTACAACTCAAGTTGCATATTTAGGGCATATTATTTCAATTACAGGTGTGGAGGTAGATAAGAGCAAAGTACATGCAATTTTAGATTGGCCTCAACCGCAATCAATTACACCTCTTCATGGGTTCTTGGGATTGATAGGTTACTACCACAAATTTATTCGTGACTATGGGCAATTGGCAGCACCTCTGACTAGTCTACTCAAGAAAAACTCCTTCCAGTGGAGCGATTTGACCCTAGATGCATTCCAGAAGCTTCAGCAAGCCTTATCCTCTGCTCCCATACTCAGATTGCCTGATTTTACTATGAATTTCATTATAGAATGTGATGCTTCAGGAGGTGGTATAGGGGCTATTTTGCAACAGGAAGGTCAGCCCGTAGCCTTTTTTAGCAGACAGTTAGCAGCTCGTCACCAAAAATTAGCTGCATATGAGAGGGAGTTGATTTGCCTTGCAAAGGCAGTACAACATTGGCGGCTAATGTGTCATTCTAGATAGCATTCAAAGAAGGGTCCTCATGTGTCATTCTAGATAAAGGATTTTATTGATGGCTTGCCCAAGTCTTGGGGGAAGTCAGTCTTGTTTGTAGTAGTGGATCGGTTCTGAAAATATGCTCATTTCATACCATTAGCTCACCCATACACAGCAGCTCGTGTGGCTCAGGTATTTTTTGAGCAGATTGTTCGCTTGCATAGGATACCTGAAACTATTACTTGTGATAGAGATGTGGTTTTTACTAGCACTTTTTGGAAGGAACTTTTTCGCTTGAATGGTACTAAACTACAATTCTCATCTGCTTACCACCCACCAACAGATGGGTAAACAGAGGTCATTAACCGTACTGTTGAAATGTATCTTCGCTGCTTTGTTGGTACTTGTCCTCGAAAGTGGGTTGCTTGGGTCCCATGGGCAGAATTTTGTTATAACACATCTTTTCATTCGGCATTGCAAACCACACCTTTCAAGGTTGTTTATGGTCGTGACCCACCTCGTTTGCTTTCATATGTGCCTGGGACCACTCGGGTAGAAGCTGTTGAACAGGCATTGCTGGAACGTGATCACATCTTGGGTGATATCCATTTCGATTACAAGTAGCACAACAACGAATGAAGGAATATTATGATAAGGGCCATCGTGACGTCGAATTTTCTCCAGGGTCACTTTTATGGCTTCGTTTACATCCTTACAGGCAGCGCTCCATGCGGCTAAGTATTCACAATAAATTGTCCCCCAAATTTTATGGTCCATTTTCAATCTTACGGCCAATTGGACAGGTTGCATATGAGTTGGATTTGCCAAATAACAGTCGACTTCATAACGTTTTTCATGTTTCCCTTTTGAAGGCATTCAAACGCGACCAACTCCCACCTATTACAGAGCTACCAGCACTAGAGGACGGCCGAGTAGTTCCTTTGCCTGCTGCTGTCATTCGAGCTCGTTTAAACCGTGGTACAAAGGAGATTCTTATACAATGGTCGGGTATGACAGAGGATGAAGTGACCTGGGAGGATGTAGACTATTTTAAGCAGGCTTATCCATTGTTCGAGCTTGAGGACAAGCTCTTTCAGCATGAGGGGGGTAATGTTGTGGATGCATTTGTGGGCAAGACATATGTGCGACAGAGAGCCAAATAACTTGATTTAATTATAACGCTAGTAGTTTATTATTATTCTAGAATAGGAAAAATTTAATTATATTGTTAGTAGTTTTCTTATTAGTTTAGAATAGGATTTATGTTTCCTAGTTCCATAAGACTTCCTATTACTGTAAGAAGACTACTATTTAAAGGAGGATTTGAGGAATAAGAAGTACCCAGATTTTAATCAGAAACAAGAGATAGGAGTTCTCTCTTCCATTGAACTCTAAGGTTTCAGCTTCCCTTTGATGGGCTGAATTCATATACAAAAATAGGTCGATCTAGGAATTCGAACAAAAGCAAGGGAAAATCAAAGGCAGTTGAATTTGGTTTCCCTATTCATCGTCCTGTGACTCGATCCTTCTCTAAGAATCCTAACACCTTACCTCTCTTATTTTCGCAAATTCATCCGTAATTGAAGCTCTCAGTGATTAGAAATCATCCAAGAAACCTGCATTTTCTTCTGTTTGCTCACTCTATAGTTCCCTTCTTGTCACTCAACTTTGCAACTCAATAGTCATCATCTCAGCAAATGCAACTTGTTTTGTTGGGCCTTCCAGCTATAGTACCTGACCCGCTGATCCCTGGCATTGGACCAGAGACACATCCAATGCATTGAGAAATAACCATGTTATTGGGAAGGTGATGTGTATTCTCAAGTGTTGAAAAATGAGAAAAGTGGGTATGTTCGTGGTTTAGGACTTGGTCCAACTCCTTCAGTTCTATGGGGTAGTAAATCTTCTGTAGAAAAGATTCATCCAGTGAGGTTGTACAAAGTTTATAACAAGAAATAACTGGGTTAAAGGAACAACAAAATGAAGAAATGGATTTGATGAAACAGAATCACGAGAAGTTGCAATCAGAATTACTCCAAATGAGACAATTCATGCAAAAGTATGCTCCTAATGAATCTCTTCTTCAAGATATCAATGGTACCTCAAATGAACAGGTAACTAAAATTTTCAACTCTTGAAAGTTTTTAATGAAATTTTAATCCTATAAAAGTATTGATAACTAACGTTTTAATACGTACAGGTTCCCGACCATAATAGTGGTCTAGAAGGAGTGCAACAATCATCAAGGATATCTAGTAATGGTGAAATTACTCTACCTCACGGTACTACTTATCTTTATCATTTGACGCTATTGTTTAAGTTTTTATGCTTCGTAAAAGTTTTGGATTGATGAATTAAATTGTTTAAGGTTTAATTCTTACTTCCTTAATTTAGTGAATTCTCTTCCTTTGGTTTGATGAATAGATTTCCAAATACAGTAAATGTTGGTGGATTTCCAAATTCTCTAGTAAGAGCTCTAACGACGGTTGATTTCATTACTGGTGTTTTTTATAAATCTCTCCACCAATTGAACTCGCATTTTGTAGTAGTTTTCTACAAGTATAGACTATAGACTCTCAAAAAGTGTTATAAACTCTTGTTTATGTTCCAATAAGGAAAAAATGAATTATATAAACTACCGAACAACTTGTTAGAAGTACCGTCAAGACCAAAGTTGGCAGTTTTACCCCGTCAATGTCCTCTATCTCTTCATCTCTGCTGTCGATTAGTATCTAGTACGTGAATGAAAGAAGACATATAAGATATCAAATATGTAAAGTTGCATTTATTCTATCCATAATGTGATAGTCAGCAGCAGAGCGACCTTGAATGAAAAGAGGATTCAAACATTCAATTAAATCCCCTTCATTGAAAAATTATTTAAAAAATTGTGTATATATAAATTCTTTAATCTCTCTAAACATACGAAACGAGTACATAACCTAACTTTAACCAATATTTTTGTTACTTTTCTGTACTTGCAAGATAGCAACATGGTTTTTCTTGGATGAATATGAATTCCATTTGGAAAATCCTTTGTACTCTAATTTTGCTTAATCTAAGACTGTTCCAGCCTTGCATACAAAGATCTCGAAAGACCTGTTCTTTGCTGCTTGGGCCTTTGGCTGAGTGAATTGTTGCTGATCAGTCCCAGATCTGTTCCAGATCAGTCCAAGATCAGTCCCAGATCTGTCCCACACCTAGTGTTTGAAATAGCCATTTAATCTTGTTCCCTTTCTCTTATCTCCTGGAATTGTATGCTTGGAAATTGTTGTTTATCACTTTTCAGAATCTTTTATTCAGATGGGATTTCCCAAAAGTTATTATATTGAATAGTACCTGCACAATCAAAAGCTTTGTTTGTAAAAATCAGCAAGCTGGCCAAGTGTTTGAGATCTCTTTTATCCAACTTCAAGGGAAGCTTTTCTCTGTTTGTCTTGGAACAAGAATGATATGAGTTGTTGTATGCAAAAGATTGAAATTTTATTCTAAATCAGTTTCTTGGATTTGATGTGACCTAATGTTGTTCTGAAAGCTAGCAGAATCTTTGTCTTAGTTTGCTCGAGTTTGTTTGATGTTCATTTGGTTTAAATTTTTAATGCACTAGCTATACATTTATGTTTTTTGTTCACTCGTAGTCTTGGCTTTCTTCTTTTTCGATTTGGTTTATTGTTCTAGAATTTTATTGTGTTACTTTAATCTCTTAGGATTCATCTCTTTTCTTGCATAACTTGTGTGCTATCCATGTCTTTTGTATTTCAAGTTAGTCACACTACTTGCAATATTTTAAAACTTTGCATTTCATCTATTGACACATTTCTTTTTTATTTCAGGTCATACAATCTGAAATTCACAAATTTCATATGTGGCTGATTTCAAAGACTTTATTTGAAGAAGTGTAACAAAACTTATTCGAAGATATTATTCAATAATTTGAACAATATAAGTTTATTTTTATAAGTTGTGACATTCATATTTTGGATCAATACTTCCTTTTGTTTGTCTAGATTTAATGAGATATATTCTATTTTATGGATTAATAGTAATATATATGTTTTCACCATTAGCGGAATTTGTTGTTACTATGAGGCTCTCTTTTGCGAATGTGTTTGTTGGATTTTTATATATACATGTTATCAATAAATGTAGTAGATATTATTAATGGCGGCTAAACAGCAAGTTGGCCAAGTGTTTGAGATCTCTTTTATCCAACTTCAAGGGAAGCTTTTCTCTGTTTGTCTTGGAACAAGAATGATATGAGTTGTTGTATGCAAAAGATTGAAATTTTATTCTAAATCAGTTTCTTGGATTTGATGTGACCTAATGTTGTTCTGAAAGCTAGCAGAATCTTTGTCTTGCTTTGCTCGAGTTTATTTGATGTTCATTTGGTTTCAATTTTTAATGCACTAGCTATACACACTACAACATTTTAGGGCTACGGCCACCCTAGAAAAGTGTTGTCTAAACTAGCAAAAAGTGTGCCCTTTGATAAAAGGCTACACTTTTTGACTTTCGACAACACTTTTTTGGGGGTAGCCTAAAGAGGTGTAACCTTTGACTTTAGACAACACTTTTCAAGTGTTGTCGTATTAGCTACGCTTAAAAGCGTAGCCTAAAAGGCAAAAAGGCCACGTTTTGCAGCTACGCTTAAAAGTGTTGCCTTGTTAGCTACACGTTCAAGCGTAGCCTAAAAGGCAAAAAGGCCACGCTTTGCAGCTACACTTAAAAGTGTTGCCTTATCAGCTACACTTTCAAGCGTGGCCTTTTCTTCCATATTGCCCACGATCTTAAAGTGTTGCCTTTTCTATCTTATGCATGACAACACTTTGAAGTGTAGTCCTTGCCCATGTGCATACACAATTTACAGTCCTATGGCTACACTTTTAAGTGTGGCAATATTATTTTGGCTATAAAAGATTTATATGCCACAATTTCTAATTAAAAAACACCAATATTGTTTTGCAATAAATAAACTCAAGCATCAAATTAGCTAATAAGTAATTCAAATATATAGATTTGCAATAAACTTCAAAAGATAGTATGTCTTGTGTACATACACAT
>JAJOOF010062993.1:0-13621 GCA_029582545.1 Solanum lignicaule
TTCCCTGTATTGGTTATGTTCTTTATATCTCGTCTAGCAGAAACTAATCGAGCTCCGTTTGATCTCCCAGAAGCGGAAGCTGAATCAGTTGCAGGCTAGTGGAACAAGAAAGACATGGATCTATATTCAATACGCAATCAAAGGATTTCTCCCCAAAAAAGAGAAGAATTTCCCTTGCTTTCATTTTGCTCCGCTCGTGCGTGGCACTCCAAAAAAAGGGCGACCCCCTATTCAAACCAAAAGAAGTACCTCACCTCACTTACGAAGAAGTTGTTGGAGCTGGGCTCCGAACTATGAGAGTTTGCTTTTTCTCCAGCATTGATGAGACCTCCTTTCTTTCAGATGTCTCTAGTCTATCTAGGGTTTAGTAGTTATTATATATAACTAGTAGAGTGTTCAAGTAGTTGGGGATAATATCTTGACACACCTATCTTCAGTACATTTGACGCTTCATAGAGGAGTTAGTTGAGTTAAAGTCGCTAGTATGAAGTCGATCTTCATTCTTCTTGTTGAACAACTGATTGAGGTACCTCTATATATCATTAACTCATTGACACTATGATCAAATAAAGTGGAGGAGGTTGAACTCTTTGGGTTGAACTCCATCTTTATGCATTAATATGCTTCCACTTCTTACATGCGCTATTATTTCCTAATCCATCGACATGAGGACTTGTGTTACTTCCATTTAAAACATCCCACAAATCTTCAATAACAAGTTATGATTCCATACTTGTCTTCCTTAACTTGTAATTGAATTGGTTCAATAACTTCATCCCCAGTCTATACGATCGTTGAAATCTATACAGAGAAACCAATTAAAATCTACAGTTAACCCAATCTTGAAATACAATTAAGAAGCAGCCAATGTATGGCTATGGATCTAACACCATGTATGGAAATACTAGAAGAAAAGTATAATTGGGGAGTCCTCATGCTAGCCCAAGATTGTTAACGAGGATCAGAAGATTCAACTGAAAAGAGAAGCTAGAAAAAAGAATGAAGAATTTGGAAATGCTAACTTGGTTTTGGAAGAAGATTTGAATTGAATTTGTTTTGCGTTGATTACAAATTTTCATGATCCAAAACCACGGGTCATGATGACAACTTTTACAACCCACTAGTAGGTAAGCATGCCCTTAGCCCAGAATGGGAGTAATGGTCTTATGGCTGGCTTACATACTGGTGGATTGTAGTAGGTGTCATCACGACCCATGGTTTCGGGTCGTGACAAAGTTGGTATCACAACTCCAGGTTCATCGATGTCATCGGTACAAAGCTGGCGTCTATTAGAATCCTACGAATCAGTCGGGAGATGTTTCTGTTCATTTATTGGGAGGCTATAGGATGTTTTAGGGAATTCTCACCTTTGATTCTTTTTCATGCGTCTTAGTCGTGTTTGGTTTGTAAAAATATCATTTCTTCTACTTTTTTATAGATGGTTCGCATGAGGGGTGCAATAGCTAGGGACGATGCTCCTAAGCCTGCATATAGGGCCCCAACTTGGGAATGAGATAGAGATTGACCTGGAGGTCAAAGACGAGCTGCAGCACCATCTCGAGGTTAGGGAAGAGATGTTATACCTGTCCCATCATTGAGACACAGTCGATGCCTATTCCTCAGCTGGTAGGGTCGAGACCAGCCCAACAATCACCCAAGCATGCATATGCGGGGGGGCTTCATATCGATAGTCGTTACACAACTCCTAGCAACACTTGGAGGCATGCAGAAGGTCCTAGTGCCATTGTTGTTTGCAGTTTTGATGATTTGACAAACCATGGGACCTTATAAAGGGACCTGATCCTTGTGTCGATGTGTATACAAATGGCAAGCTGTAAAAAGTGCAATTGGTTGGTGCACAGTCTCCAACTGTGGCAAAAACCTCGGTCAATGGTATGGCCTCGAAGGTTGTGTCTATCCTTCATAAGGGTTTCCTCAATAGACATAACCTTATTTTTTGCATCTTCAAAATTCTCAAGAACACAAGCAAAGACCTATCTTGTTGAAATATTCTCCAAAGGCGCAACAGGGACCTGATCAAGCTGCAAGTGTCATAGTTGTTTTAGGAGTTATACTTCCGTTCTTACATTGTAAATCTATTCCTAATCTGTAAAAGATTCAAATCTTTTGTTCTGTTTGAAAAAGTCTAAATCATTTAGAGATAACTGATTTAGTGGGTAGTGTTGTATATGCTTAGTCAAATTCTAAATCATCTAGGGGATAGCTGATTTAATGAGCAGTGTTGTATCTACTTAGTTGAAGTCTAAATTATATAGTGTTGATAGCTTAGTGGGCAGGGTGGTATCTGCTTAGGCTCAGTAAGTAACAGGGTTATTACTTAGCTTTGAGATTAAGAGGTTAATCTCATCCGGTGTTGTATCTGTGTTTCACTTTTGCTTGAAGAGATTAGTGAAAACTGTTGAAAATCCTGTGTGATAGGTCGTGGTTTTACTCCCTTGAGCAAGGAAGTTTCCACGTAAACTGCTTGTGTTGTCTTCTGTTCATTGTTTACTCTTCATTACTGTTCTTGCTGAGTCAAGAGACCTGCTCTGTTGACTGATAGTGGACGCACATATTATATCAATTGTTATCAGAGCAGGTGCTCTCTAGCTGGTTAACACCAAGAGAGAGATTCATGTAGAAAGATGGTTGCTCCACTTAATCTGGAAGAAGGACAATTGTCCACAAGACCACCTCCCTTCAATGGCCAGTTCGATAGGTGGTAGAAGACAAGGATACACGACTTTTTAATGGCTGAAGATAGTGAGCTATGGGATATTATGCTTGATGGACCCTTCATCCCAACAACGAAAGTGAAGGATGGTGAAATCACAAAAGTCGTTCCTAAGACTCGTCAACCGTACAACGAGGCGGACAGAAAGAAGATTGAGAAATGTTATAAAGCTAAGAAGGTGTTTGTGTGTGGTATAGGTGCTGAAGAGTACAATCGCATTTCAGCTTGTGAGTCGGCAAAAGAAATTTGGGATTGTCTCAAGACAGCTCATGAGGGCACGGAGCAGGTGAAAGAATCAAAAATGGACATGTTGACCACCCAATATGAGAACTTCACAATGAAGGAAGGAGAAACTATTCATGACATGCATACTAGATTCTCCTCCATAACCAACAAGCTACGCTGTTTAGGAGAACCTATACATCCCACTAAACAGGTCAGGAAGATTCTTCGAAACCTTCCCAAGTCATGGGCAAGCAAAGTGGATGTCATTACTGAAGCAAAGGACCTGAAGGTGCTGACGATGGATGCTCTGATTGGGAACCTTCAAACTCATGAAAAGAACAGAAACCAAGACATTTCAAAGAAGGAGGTAAAGAAAGATAAGTCTCTAGCTCTTAAGATCTCATCAGGTGAAATCTCCAGTGAAGAGGAGGATATGTCTTATCTCACCAAGATATTCCAAAAAATAATGAGAAAGCATGGAGGTTTTTGAAAGAGAGAGGAACCCTCTCTAGGCTGTGAATGCAAGTGACTTATGTCACAAGTGTGGAAAGGTTGGACACTTCATGAGAGATTGTCCGATGCTTAAGGGTGAAACCAAAGAGTATCAAAGACCTGGAGGTGAAAAATACAGAAGAAGGGACCTGGTACCCGAGAAGAAAGCAAGAAAAGTTGTAGCTAACTATGTGATGAAGAAAGCCTTCGCTATTTAGGTGGATTCTTCAAGTGAGTCAGAAGAATTAGAATGTCCCGAAGATGCATCCATGCTAGCTGTTAAAGACGATGAGAATATGTTCAATGGCATGTTCGCATTCATGGCCAAATCTGATGACGTGGAAGATGAAGAAAAGGTAACTCTCCTTGACCTTAAACAAAACTTGAATGCTTATTATGTTAGAAGGTTGAGAAATCTAGATGTTATTCTGATTGACTATGTTATAGAGTTAACAACTAAAAGGGACTCTATGAACAACAGTCTAGACGAGTTTAGTGAAGAAAAGATAGCAATAAATGTTCACATGTCTGTTATCGAGTAACAATTGACAGTTCTAAAAACTAAAAATCTAGAACTCAAGGAACAATTGAGCATAATGAATGAGAAATCTAGCAAAAGAAAGAGAAAGGCCAATAGCTTGCAAATAGACCTAGAAGTTAGTCTGAACACTGCTAAAACCAGACCTGCTCTAGCCTTGGAGAGAAATGATCAGATGAAAAGGGACCTGGTCTGTCTTAGAGAAGAACTGAATAATTCTATAAGATGGACCAACTCCACCAAGTTACTTTCTAACATCACTAGTCAAAGTAACTACAACAGGAAGGGGTTAGGAAGCTTGAACATTAATCCTCCCTACAATCCCCATAGTAAGTATGTGTCTGTGTCAGATAATCTAGTATGTCTTCACTGTGGTCGCAATGGTCACCTGAAAAAGGACTGCCCTGCTTGGAAAGCCTCACAAGAAAAAAATTCAGTCTACTCTAGATGGAAAGTTGCACAGAACAAGGGACCTGCCCATATTCCTAAGTCCTCCAACATGAAAAGGACTAACCTGCCTCATCGGGCAAGAAGCACTCTCATTATGCCTCTATCAGCTTACTGGGAACTCAGCCTAAAATGGGTTCCCAAGTCTAACAAGTGATCTTTGTTGCAGGGGAGTGAATGAAGTAGCAGTCAGTGTTGGTTCATGGACAATGGATGCTCAAAGCATATGACTGGAAAGACTGGAAACTTCCTTTCACTCAAGGCACTCCAAGGTGGAGGTGTCTCTTTTGGTGATGGAAAGAAGGGGTATATTCTTGGAGTTGGCAGAATTAGGAAAACACTGGAACACTCTATTGAAAATGTCTACTATGTGAGTGGATTAAAATATAGTCTTCTTAGTGTTTCCCAAATATGTGACAAGGGAAATGAAGCCAATTTTTTATCAAAAAAATGTATTGTTACCAGCTTATCAACTAAGGAGGTGATCCTGATGGCCAGGAGGCGAAAGAATATGTATGTGGCAGACCTGGATACTGCTCAGGGAGACGATTTGACATGCCTCAGCGCTCAAAGTGAAAATGCCAACTTATGGCATAGGAGTCTAGGCCATGTGAGCTCTTCTCTACTAAACAAACTTGTCTCCAGGGACCTGGTTCGTGGCTTACCAAAATTGAAGTTCAATGACAACAAGGTGTGTGATGCTTGCGTCAAAGGGAAACAGACCAGATCCTCATTCAAGCCATAGAAGCAAGTGAGCTCGTCAAGAGCTCTTAAGTTGATTCACATGGATTTGTGTGGGCCTGTGGAAATTCAAAGTAGAGGTGGAAAGAAGTACATTATGGTGATTGTGGATGATTACTCAAGGTTCACTTGGACAATGTTCATTAAGTCCAAACGGCTGATGTGCTGATAATATTCATTAAAATGATTCAGACAAACCTTAACTGCAAGATTTAAGGGATCAGGTTCGATCATGGAACTGAGTTTGAGAATGCAAAGCTTGACACCTTCTGTGCTGATAATGGTATTCATCATAACTTCTTAGCACCCAGAACACCTCAACAAAATGGTGTAGTTGAAAGGAAGAACAGAACTCTGGTTGATATTGCCAGAACCATGCTCATAGAGTCAAATCTTCCTCAGAACTTATGGGTTGAAGTAGTTAACACTCCATGCTACGTAACTAATAGGTGTTTGATCAGGTCTCTACTGAACAAAACACCATATGAGCTACTCAACAACAAGAAGCCCACACTAAATTATTTAAGGGCTTTTGGTTGCAAGTGTTTTGTGCTGAACAATGGCAAGGATGATCTAGGAAAGTTTGACCCTAGAAGTGTGTTTTTGGGATCTGCGTGCTCCATGGTTAGAGCCTCTAAGGGGTCCAAATGGATTAGACTTGAGTAGGTTGAAAAAAGACATACAACCTTGGCAGGAACGGTATTCCGCGGAATATATGACTCATGCTCCTTTAGGTTTTTTAAATTCCGTGGGTGGTGTAGCTACCGAGATCAATGCAGTCAATTATGTCTCTCCTAGAAGTTGATGAAGGGGTGTTCGTAGGGTACTCATCCTCTAGCAAAGCCTACAGAGTTTTCAACAAAAGAACATTGTGCATTGAGAAGAGTGTTCATGTGATTTTTTATGAAGGTGGAAAATTGACAAACTTAGAGCAAAAGGATAATGATGATCTTGAAGAACTACTTCAAATTCAGACAGATGAAGTAAATGATCTATGAGCTGAAGGAAATCAAAACCCTGATGGTGCTGATTCTGGTCATTTTGGGAAGGTTAATGAAGTTGACAAGTCCGACGAGGGACCCGGTCCATTCAACAATGCATATCAAGAGGAGTCACCTTAATCTGAGAATGATGATTCCAAAAATGAAGAAGAGCAGATAGATCAGCCTCAACCCCTGAACTCTAAGTCAGGAAAAAAGCATCAATCATCTCACCCACTTAATAATCTTATTTCACCATTGAATTCTGGAATGCAAACCAGATCCAAGACTAGAAATCTGGTGGCATTTTCGGCATTCATATCAAACATTGAGCCTAAAAACGTCAAGAAAGCTTTGGAAGATACTGATTGGGTCAATTCCATGCAAGAGGAACTTCACCAGTTTGAGCGGAGCAAAGTGTGGCACCTGGTACCTAGACCTGTTGATAGAACCATTATAGGGACAAGGTGGGTGTTCAGAAACAAGCTTGATGAAAATGGAGTCATTACACGAAACAAGTCAAGCCTGGTGGTTCAGGTCTATAATCAAGAGGAAGGCATCGACTATGATAAAACATTTGCTCATGTTGCTAGAATGGAGGCTATTAGAATTCTTATTTCTTTTGCAGCCTTCATGGAATTCAAGCTCTTTCAAATGGATGTCAAAAGTGCCTTCCTAAATGGTGACTTGAAGGAAGAGGTGTATGTAAAAACACCACCTGGCTTTGAAGATGTTGACTGCCCAAACAATGTGTTTAAACTCAACAAGGCCCTGTACGAACTGAAACAAGCTCCTAAAGCTTGGTATGAGCGGCTGTCTAGATTTCTTCTAAAGAATGGATTCAAAAGGGGAAAGATAGACAACACGTTATTTCTGAAGAAAAGGGAAAAGGAATTGCTCATCATCCAGGTGTATGTGGATGATATTATTTTTTGAGCTACCTTTGAAGTTCTTTGTGAAGAATTTGCCACTTTGATGGGGAATGAATTTGAGATGAGCATGATGGGAGAACTGAACTTCTTCTTAGGACTGCAGATCAAGCAAACCTCAAGTGGTATGTCAATCTGTCAAGAGAAGTACATAAAAGAGTTGTTAAAGAAGTTTCATATAATTGACTCCAAGCCTATTGACACCCCATGGGTAAAAACTCAAAGATGTGAGCAGATGAGTCTGAAGCTGTGGTGAATCAAACCATGTACAGAGGAATTATTGGATCACTGATATATCTAATAGCAAGCAGACCTGACATTGTCTTCAGTGTAGGCATGTGCGCAAGGTTTCAAGCATGTCCCAGGGAATCACATCTGAAAGCAGCCAAGCGGATTCTGAGGTATCTAAAGAAAATGGGGGACCTGGTCCTCTTTTATCCAGCAGGAGACTCTTTTGATCTGGTAGGGCATGCAGATTCTGATTTTGCAGGCTATCAGGTGGACAGAAAGAGCACTTCCGAAATGGCACACTTCCTGGGATCCTCACTCATCTCCTAGGGAACCAAGAAATAAAACTCAATGGCTCTCTCTACGGCTGAAGCTGAATATGTAGCTGCTGCATCATGCTATGCATAATTACTATCGATAAAACAGCAACTTGAAGATTTTGGAGTACTCATTCATACCATTCCACTCATGTGTGACAACACCAATGCAATCAACATGGGAAAGAATCCAGTTCAACATAAGAGAACGAAGCACATTGATGTCAGGCATCACTTCTGGAGAGACAATATTGAAAAGGGAAACATCAGCATGCAGTACTACAGAACGGAAGATCAAATTGCAGACATTTTCACAAAATCCCTCAACAAAGATAAATTTGAGAGTAACAGGCTGAAGTTGGGGATGATGAACATAAATTGAACTAATTTCATCCTAAGGTATTCAATCTCCCTTGGCTATGATCAGAAGGGTAGGTATCCTCATTATTTGTAATGTTTTGTTTAGTAAGATCAACCTTGTACCTGCTACAGGTATACACTCATGGGAACTCGCAGGAGCAAAATGATCAGAACTATTCAGGGATTAAACTTCTCCACTTGCAGATAGGGACCTGGTCATGTCTAAAGGTTAGCATTCTCTACATTATGCTTAAACTGTCAAATAAGAACCGTTGAGATCTCCACATGTCAATCATTGGGCATTCTGACCGTTGTCCTATCGCTTTAAGTCCAAGCGACACGTCTTTTGAGGGACCTGGCATGACCCTTCCTTTATTTTTATACTTCTTCCCTCCATTCTTTTCCTTCACTTTTCAAACTCTCCTCTCAAGTCTTAAACGAAACCCTAACCTTTGTCACTATTCTCTCTCTCTTCTTCTCTCCAAGATGTCTCAATCACCATCTCCTTTCAAGAAAAAAATGGACCCCCTAAATGAAATAGATCTTGTCGCCTTCTACACATCTTCCATTGCTCCATCTTCGGCAAAAATGTCGACCACCTCTCCAGTCAACATTAGTGAAGTTAGTCCTCTTACCCCCCAGTCTCATATAGACCTCAACAACCCTGAACCCTCGTATGGTCCTCATCTAACTATGTTATCTGACCACATGTTTGAGGGGAATCTTCCAAAGAGTAAGTCGTCTGAGTCTAACATTCTCGCCGCCAGTGAGAACATGGTTATCGAAAGTCTGGCACAAATGAGAGAAACGGTGAGAAACGAAGAAGGAAGTAGTTTAATAGATGATCTTCTTGGAGATTATGAGCCAGTCTTCGACAAAACACCTGAGGTTGGAGTTCCTCCGTCAACTGAGTAGGCAATACAAAGGAGAATGGTCCCTGTCACCACGAAGGGAAAACAAAATGTCACAAAAGAGACACCAAAAAGGAAGTTGTTTACAAAAGAAACTTCCCAAAAACTTATGAGTGATGCTATGAAGTCGAGTGAAACGAACACTACAGAGAATAGAAGGAGAAGAAGGTCTGGAGAGGTTGTAACCAAGTTCCCTAATGAGGATGTGGTGGATGTCTCTAACGAGCTTTCTGAAAATGAGTTTGTGAATGACGACATCACTACACAAAAAGGGACACGGAAGCAGGGGAAGAACAAAGGAAAGTTAAAATCCAGAACATCTCAAGTCAAGAAGGCTGACACTACTGCAAAAGGAAAGGGAAAGGAATCACAAAGGAAGAAGGAACCATCAAAGAGAAAAAGGGAATCATCTCTTGTTTTGAAGAATAAATTTGAACAGGTACTCGGTACCAAAAGAAATAAAGGTGACAACAAAGTTAGCAAACAGATAATTGTTAATAATCTTCGACTTCAGAAGGTCCTAGGGGGAGGGTGTTTGATCCTGAAATCAACACAAAGCCAGGAATAGACTCCTTGGCGGACCTTGTGGAGATTCAATCATGGACTCACTTGTTCTTGACCAAATCTCACATCCTACATGAAGAACAACTCCGCAAATTCTACTACAATGTGAAATTTTCAGAGGATGGCAATCTCAACACCCTTGTGGGAAACAAAAGCCTGCATCTGAATGAAGAATTATTGGGAAAATCCTGGAGGTACTCAGAGAGGGGACCAGATCCATGGTGGGAAAATTCTGCACCAAGCAGTTCACGAAAGAGTGCTCCAAACTTCCTGACATGCATCGTGCAGACATCCAAAAGAAGCTCATGAAAGGAGAGTACCAATTGTTGTTCGAGTTCATCAATAAGGTACTTCTACCTCAAACTGAGAAATGCCCAATCTCCTCTGCGACTGATTTATTTGTCATGGAAGCACTCTCAAAATTTGAACCTCTGAATCTCTCAACCCTGATGTTGGATCATATGCATAAAATTGTAGTGGATCACAAGGGCAAACATGTAATGGGATATAGTTATTTCCTCACAAAGGTATTCAAACATCTGAACATTCCGGTGGGAGGTACTGTTGGAACTGTTAAACACTCCTTCTCTCTAAATACCTTGGTGGAGTGTGAGTGCATCGAAGGTAAAGCAGGACCACTAAGCAAGATGTCTCAGTTAGTAATAGAACAAGGTCAGCTGAAGCACGAATTGGAGGAGATGATTGTGTTTGTAAGTAACAAGGATGCTGAGATAGCCTTATTGAAGGCTCAGCTAGTCAAAGCACAAACTGAGGGACCCTGGTACTGAAGAGGCCAACGAGTTAACGATAAAGAATGTTGCCCTCTTGGCTTAGAATGCTGCTCTCCATGAAAAACTGATCAAAGATCATGATGAGGCCAATGATCGGCCTACTCTTGTCATCAAGTCTCTCTCTCATCAGCCTTCCTCCACATAGTCTCATCCCTATCCTTCCAGTTTTTTTGTGTGGACAGTGTCTGGGGTTCTCATTAATGGTTTATGTTAAATGTACTTAATGCCCCTAGCTATGATCTTGCTTTGCAAACTTACTTTTAATGTTGGTTTACTGCGTTTCTTTTTTATGATGCCAAAAGGGGGGAAATATTAGGTGCTTAGGATAGGGAAGGCAGGCAGGTTGACAGAGGAAGAACAGCATGTTATGAGTTGTGGCTTGTTCCCATGGGGAAGGCCCTTTGTGTTGTATTGACGATAGGCATGGGTTTATCATCATAAAAAATAGGGGACATGTTATTTGCAGTTTTGATGATTTGACAAGCCATGGGACCTTGTAAAGGACCCGATCCTTGTGTCATTGTGTATACAAATGACAGGCTGTAAAAAGTACATTTGGTTGGTGCACAGTCTCCAACTGTGGCAGAAACCTCGGCCAATGGTATGGCCTCGAAGGTTGTGTCTATCCTTCATAAGGGTTTCCTCAATAGACATAACCTTAGTTTTTGCATCTTGAAAATTCTCAAGAACACAAGCAAAGACCCATCTTGTTGAAGTATTCTCCTAAGGCACAACATAGACCTGATCAAGCTACAAGTGTCATAGTTGTCTTAGGAGTTATACTTCCGTGCTTACATTGTAAATTTGTTCCTAATCTATAAAGGATTCAGATCTTTTGTTCTGTTTGAAAAAATCTAAATCTGTAAGAGTTAACTGATTTCGTGGGCAGTGTTGTATCTGCTTAGTCAAATTCTAAATCATCTAGGAGCTAGCTGATTTACTGGGTAGTATTGTATCTGCTTAGTTGAAGTCTAAGTTATCTAGGGTTGATAGCTTAGTGGGAAGGGTGGTATCTGCTTAGGCTCAGTAAGTAACAAGGTTATTACTTAGCTTTGAGATTAAGAGGTTAAGTAACAAGTTTAGCTGCCATGAAAATAGAGGAGCAGAAGATGTTAAGGAGCAGGTTCTTGAGATATGCTTCTCCGCAATTTTTTGGAGTTGTAGGGGTCCTAGGGGAGGATGCCCACGAGTTCTTGACTAGCTGCCACGAGAGATTATATACATTGGGTCTAGTGGGGTCTAGCTGACCAAAGTCCTAGGTAAGTATTTCTCAAGACTCAGAATCTATTTTGGCTCGCCCATCACCGTAGTTGCTAAATTGATCTTCTTACTTGAAGTTAGTTTCAAGTTAAGCTTTTTCAACAACGTTTAGATATGGAAATCAGAAAGATTTGTCTACTAAATATACTTTTTTCAACTCCCTCTTCATCTACAAATCATATCAGAGCGCTCTACTGTATTTGATAGAGAACTTACTAGACGGTGTTCAAAGCAACCGGGAGTTCAAATTTATACCTTTATTTGGATTGTGTAAAGGGTTATATATTGTGAAATAAGGATAAATGGAGTAATCTTAAACTCATAGAAGGATCATATCTCAGTTGGTAAGCGGGGAAAGATAAGGGTGTGGCGATATACCATTTACTTATCGTAATTATTGAGCTTATAGCTCGCAAATTCTTGCATTTTGATATTTGATTCATTTGAGAATTATTACATGTTTACTTGCTATCCGGTCTACTTTACAGACTAACACATGTTTTATATGTATTAACATTCCTACTTTTGGGGGCACTACATTTTTGTTACAGAACTATCAAATGAGTAGAATAACTTCTCGAGATTTCATTTCGCTTCAACCAAGTAGAAGGAACTCACCAGAGATTGGGGAAAACACATGACTTTTGACTATGAAATGCATGAATTTAAAGACAATGTCGTAACTAATTAAACTAAAAACTCAGTGACAATGTAGTTTCATCGACATTAATAACCTTTTTAGTGATGAAAACACAGTATCATTTACAATTTTTTAATACTTATTCTGAGAGATGAGTTCGTCATAAATACTACGTACGCATTTGTGGGTACCAAAAAAATGTTTACTAATACAACTTTATTTAACGATGAAACCCTCACTAGTATTTGTATACACCCTTGCTTTAGGAACGAATGATTGAAAACTTATTTTTCGTTTTGAAAGGTTTTTCTGACAAAATATGATATGTAAGTGACAAAATTATTCGTCACTGAATAATAGAATTTGTTGCAGTCGGATAATTCTAATAGTCCTCTTTCATGCTAAATTCGCAATCTTTAATCATAATTAAGTTGCTGTTGAGAAGAATGTCTCTGCTCCTGATGTAGCCTAGTTTGGTAAAGCCGCGTCACCTAATTTTTGTAAGCAAATAGGAAGTAGGGTGATGCCTCCACTCTACTACTTCCAAACTGGCCATGAAGTGAAAAACAAGCTGCCCAATCTGATAACTTATCAAAAGATGATTCATATGATATAAGAAATTCACCCAAGTACTAAACTCCTATGATATATGCTCTTTCTTGTATAGGTTTACTTTGTGGATTTGAAAACTTCAACTAAATAGACTTTTAGCAAGACATTTGATGTAGATATATAAGTGAGCTTTACAATTGTTTGATGACCTTCTTGTTCATCTCTAATTATTTTAGATCTTGGTGCTAGCAATGAACAATCTAAGCGACCTAGAGGTGCCACTATGATGCACTCGGGATGGGGAAACGATGATGGTATTTCACATGTTGAGTTGAATGATCTTGGCAAACCTGTTCGTCCGCTCCCATTCATCGATCATAGCTTCCAATATACAGGAAGAGAGTCTCTAACAAGTTTCTTTTAGCTTCTTATCTTAGTTATGAAGTAATAATAATTGGATTTATACAATGAATTCTACCTATACATATATTTGTTGGTTGCGACACAGTTGGACTCAAAATTGTTCAACACTGGAATTTTACCACATTCTTCATCACCCTACATCTCTATCCAATCTGAGTATGCAACACTTATCTCTTATACACCAACTAAACAGCTTTGTGAACTCATCATTGCAATAAATCCTGGATATGCAAACTCTGTTTTAGTCCAACGAAGAAGACAAACAGATGGAAGACCAAGTGGTTCCCCAACTACAGCCATATTGGACTTGCATATCAAGATTTGTCACAGTGATGAGTTCACAAAGTTGTTTAGTTGGAGTATAAGGGATAAGTGTTGCATACTCAAATTGGATAGAGCTACAGGGAAATGAAGATTGTGGTAAAATTCCAACATTGTCAATTCCTAAGATAGCTCTAACTGTGTCGCAGTCAAATCTTATTATCTTGC
>JAJOOF010062995.1:0-31834 GCA_029582545.1 Solanum lignicaule
TTTCCTACACTCATTGAAAACATTCTTTCCATAGTTCTTGAGCGGGTACATGAAGTGATTTTTTCACCACCTACTGATAATCCATCAGGTGTTACACCTGTAGTTCTTCCTGCTAGTACTAATGTTTAGGAGGATGATCCTTTAGTTTCAGATGCTTATCGTAGCCCCTGACCAAACTTGCATTAGATTTTCATATTGTCTATTTTTGTAAGTACAAATTGTGTATCCATACTTGATGGATATGTGTGCTTTTGATTTAAGAATTGTTGATGGATACTTATTATGGATGTTTTGGATTTAACTTTTGTTGTGGGATTCGATAGGTATTATTCCATACGAATGTTGGTTATTTGATGGGTAATTAATAATTTGTTTTTAATATATTTCAATAAGATATATTCAAAATAATTAAATTTACAAAAAAAATTTAGTGATATATTTTGCAACGATTTAAATTTTAGTTATACAGAAACTTTGGGGACGGATTAGCGACAAAACATATTATCGCGAAGTTATTAAAAAATTATGTTGCGACGAAATAGCGACAAATAATTTTGTTGCTAAGTCATTTAAATGAAAAAATTAAATTATAAAATTAGCAACGACAATATAAACATAGCGACGTTTAATTTGTCGCTACTAAAATAGTAACAAATAGGGTTTGTCCCCGAGACGTCGCTCAAACAATGGCAAAATTAATTTGTTTTGTGACTAAAAGGCTAGCAATGAGCAAAATAATAACAAACATAAATTCATTGCTAAGCCGTCGCTACTCAAATTTAGCAAAGAATATATGTATGTTAGCGACAAAATATGTGCGTCGCTAAAGACCATTTTTTATTGTGAGAGGGAGTGGCTCTAGATGAACTCGCAGTAGAAGGAAGAACCTGAGCATCCGTAGTACTAGGAGGTATGGCAATCTCATCAACCTGAATCTGCTGCACATCATCTGAAAGATCAACACCCAAGGGAGGTAGGTCAACTTGTGGATCCCTCTGTGGTGCAGCACGGTTTCCATCATCTCTAATAAGGCCAATGTCCACAGTCTTGGTCACCTCTATCAGATTATCACAATGCCAAATAGGCACCCCAGCTGCCCTACATAGATGAAATATGAGACAAGGAAAAGGCAAAGTGGTGGTGTTCTTGAAGGCCCTCTCATGAATCTCAGCGATCAGAATCTAGGTGAAGTCAATCTCAAGTCCTGCCACAAGTGCTGCCAACATCACAACCCTATCCCAAGTGACCACATTGTCCGCCTGAGTAGGTGACATTCTGGTGCACACAATGGTCCAAAAGAACTTTGCATTGAAGTACACAGTTGCCTGTCTGATAGGCAAAGTCGTATTGTGCACCCCCTCGGTATGGTCCCCCTCCTCAGTAATATGACGGGCCATACAACAGAGTAAACTCTCTCTCTTCTCGGCATCCCTTTGAAATTCCCCACTCTAGACCACGCCCATTCTATAGCCATACTCCGCTGTATTAATCGTCAGAGTTTGGTCTGGGCCATAAATGAACCAACGAATACTAGTCTCACATATATCAACGGAAAAATTCCACAAAAAAGTAGCCTAAAGTGTGGGCTGAGCTAATGGCTTAGCCCATTTAGAAATAGAGTTATGGACAGTGGTGGCGTAGGAGATATAGAACTCTTGGGCCATCTGCACGCTAATTTTCCCCAGACTCCGTGCCATCCACCCACAGTTGTGTTTCTTGAATAGCTCATCAATTGTGGGCACGGTGTGGTGGCTACCTATAATTACTCGAGGCTCCTCACTAATTATCTGGGTCTGCCTCAAGTGCTCATTCATGTTCTTCTGATCATAGTATAGGTGGTATTGGCCCTCGACACACAACATGTTTGGCTTGGTGGTAAGTAGAACGGGGTACATAGGTATGCCCAACTGGTCATGAGCCTCTCCGGAGCTAGTGGCTTCGGAAGCAGAGGATAGTGTAAAGCCGGAACTAGAACCGGAGTGCGACTCAGAGCCGCAATGCAACTCTTCAACATGTTGGACCCCCTCCTCATATTGGGGGCCAACTACGGAGGTGGTGGAGGAGGAATGCTCCTCATCAGATACAACCGCTTGCCTATTTCGGTGCCTTCTTGTCACTATCGCAGTGGGGGGGACTCTCCTTTACCCCGGTGTATGCTCTTCTCCGCTAGAATCATGAATCACTCGACGGAAAGGGGCAACCGACTTTGACTTGCCTTTTTTGGGGTAAACGGGTGCCTCTTTCGGAGTCATAGTACCTGTGGGAGCTAGTTAGAAATAAAACAAGTCAAAAAGAACCACAGAATAATTTTAGAACACCCTTAGATCCTATAAAAAAAAATTCAAAAAAATACAAATAGTGACTGTAATTGTGACTAACGGTGGGTGCCTACGGTTCGTCGATGAAGTGACGGGCCGTGGGTCCCCTCTGTAGGTTAGATGGTCCCTTTTTTGGGTCTGTGAAGTTGGATCCACGGATGTGCAGAACTGGCCGTCGATGGAACGACGGACCGTAGTCCACACCGTGGTTCACTACTTAGTAAGATTTTGTGTGTTGGTTATCTACAGACCATGACCTATATAGTCCATCGATTGTGGCCGTGTAATAGAATTGTGGCAGATATTAAATTCCAACCTTTCACTATACCATCATTAGCACAACAATTACCAATTTCATGAAGTCTACACATACGTTTAAAAATATTATGCGGTAGTTTATCATTCCTAGGGTTTCAAGCATTCAAATTATGAATTAAATCAAGCAAGTCTAGAAACCTTAAGTCAAAACTTCCAACTACACCTGGTACACCTATTTATTCTATTAAAATTAACTACACACTCACACACCATCATTCCAAGGGTATTATGTAAACTAGATTCAACCAATTACACAAGCATTTGAATTACCCAAGGTCAAGTTGAATGTTTTCCCTTCAAGTTTAAACAATGAAAGATTCAAAGTTTGCAAGAAACCGATTACCTTACAAGTAAACAACGTTGGTACTGTGATCAAGTACAAATGCTCCTAGACAAATACTAACACCTACCCCGGACCATTGAATACTCGATGGAAATGGAGGAATTTAAGAGAGAATGGGAGAATTTGGGATTAGGGAGGATTAAGAATGGAATGAGAATTTCTAAGTGTGATTGTGAGACATGGTTCATGACCCTTGAAGGGTAAATTGTGAAGGTTTGTGCATGTTGATGAAAGTTGTGTATGAACTTTTGATTCACTTGAAAGGTGAAGATCCTATAACTATTGTGTAAATTGAGGTATTGTTGAAAGGTCATATTCCCTTTACCCTTACACATGTTTATGTACGACTTGTCTAAGATTATGATAATGTTGTTGTGTTGATTGAAAAGCTATTTCTCATGAAAACACTACGAACATAATGTGAAAGGCTTACTCACATGTTAATGACGATTCTAAGGTTGAAAGTATATTCTCACTTTATTTAATCTATGAGCTATATGATGAGTTGTATTGAATGAACGTAAAAGTATTCCTTTACATATGTAAATATAATTCAAGACTAAATATGTATTATTTGGGATAATGCTTAGCACCGAGTAGATATAGAAATGAGGTGGAGGTCTTCCCGTCAATACAATAGGCCGGTCTTATACAAATGATCTCATGAGATGGAAACTCTCCCATCAATACAATAAGTCGGGTTTGTAGAAGCAATCTCCCTATCTCGTAACTATGTGCCCATATAGGTCTTTAGCTAGTGGATCCACCTAAGAGCTAATACATGCAGTTCAACCTTAGGCAAGTAGGACACCTTCTTTCAGTGTGGGGTTACATGACACCAGATTCCATGTCGCTCACATGGTCTATGTCGGTTATGGCTATTCTTTCATATATGATAAGATAACGAATAAGACACGAACTATACTATGACCTCTTGGTGAGTTTTACTTAGTAGGAGTGGGGGTATGGGACTTCACTTTTACATTGCACAAGTAGACTTAGTAGGATGTTTTGGGATGGTTTCTTTTTGTTATGATAAGACATGAATGTATGCATGTCTATTGAATGGATAGTTGCTATGAATGACTTTCCTTATGTTCAAGTAATGTACATGACTATTTCCTTATTTATGACTATTGATTATGATGAGATCTAAAGATGAAATGTATGACTAAGGTAGCTTCAAAGGAGTACTTAGTATGGTTTGTATTATGGGATGCCAACCATACATTGCGCAAGTGTCCCTTAGGGGTTGATAAGATAATGGTTTTACCATGCTATGAGTATAAATGTGAGTATGGCTTGTGTTTTATATTGAAATTGCATGTTGATTTCCAATCTTGACAAATGCATACTTTTTCAACCAAAATGTCCTTTTTATCATATTTCAAGGATTTTATGCATGCTTCTATACTTAGTACTTTATGTGCTAACCCATTTCTTCTACATTTACTATGAGTGTAGGTTTCGATCGTTGAGACATAATATTCCTTCAAGTGAAGCTTGGGTTGACTATTCCCTAGGCTTGGTGAGTCCTCAAGTTCGAGGACAAGATGTTATTGTTTCTAGTTTCTATTGTACTTTCTATATTCAAGACTATTGATGTAAAGGCCTATGTCCCTAAGATTGTTTACCTATATTTCAGATGGTGATTGAGACATGTTCTAGACTCTTATGATTTTCTTTATGAAAAAGAAGTTTGACTGCGATTGTCAAAGTTTTAAATTTTTGCGCATCATTCTTATGGCTTTATGTATTTGATTATGCTAAGGGCATGTATGCGACCCCTTCGGGGTCAAGTACGCCGTGTTACATCTAGAGTTACCCCTGGGTCGTGACAACTCCCTTGGTAAGGCAAGTAAGAATGAGGCGAGTTGTAACGTTGTACACCACTAAAAGGACTTCTAAACGAAAAGATTAACAATACATGCATAAACAATATTAAAGAATTACTTAGTTATTATTCATACGTTGTTATTTCCTCATGGTTCCCACAACCCTAGTTGAGGATTTTGCTACTAATGCTTGAAAGTTCACAATTCATAATTAAGTTCAAAGATATCATGAACTGACAATTAGAATAGATGAAAACCGAAATCTTGAATTGAAATTCAAAGTGTTATTCAATAAACCAACTTTCGGAAATTAAATTGCTAAGAGTTTGCAAAATAATTGCAACAGACCAAAAACAAAAGTCTACAATAATGTCTAACTCCCTAAAACAAAAAATACAACCCATATTTATAGAATTTAAATCCTAAACCTACTAGGAAACAAAATAAGGGAAATTAGCCCAGGACGCGGTTTCGACTGACGGCAGGACCTATGGAATGTGGTTCGACCTACGGTCTGTGGGTCACCTCAGTGGTTCAGGTACTGGAACTCCATATCTTTGATCTCATCGACAGATGTGCAGGATGGGTCATCACTTGACCTATGGTCCGTCATTGGCTCTCATGGTTCCACACTTAGTAAGAATTCCCTTAACTTCACTTATTCCTAACCACTTACCGGTCGTTTTTGGCCTCGTCAATAGTTGTCTCTGCTCTTATCAATCCATCTTCCGTCAACCTCTACCGAACAAATTTCCTACAAATATTACATAAAAATATTATATCTAATAACTAAATAGCTCAAGAACCACACAAACTCTAAGTGAAATGCTTCAAAAATACTGTAAACTCATAGTATATCACCCATCATGCATGCAATGCACATATACAAGGAGGAAACATCAACTCCAAGCTAAACATACTCAAATGCATCATAAGGAAGTAGGAATTGCATCTAGTAACCCAATATGCATGAGTTTTCAACATTAGTCATTTTCAAAGAGGAACTACCTTCTATAAGCAAAAAGCATGATCAACACAATCTCATGGAGCTCATATTCAATTCGATCTCAAAAAGCATAGCTAAAGAATGTTCATCAATTAATCTCATTAAGTCTATAGGGAACTCGTACTCAATGCACAACTACAACAGGAAAATCAATCATATAAACTCATTTTCTTTCTAAACACAAGTTTTCATGAACATGAATAACATAAGGAAATCATAGAAACACATAAACACATGACTCTCAAAATAAGGACAAAAAAAGAGGAACTCATTACCTACAACTAGAGTAGAAGTAGAAGGAAAGACATGAGGCTATCGGGACATCATATCTACCTCGGCCTCCGAACTAGCACTCTCAACTAACTGATTCCTCCATAATACTTTCACAAAAGCTATTTCCTTGTTTCTCCACTTCTTGACTTGCCAGTCTAGAATCTCTACCGGAACTTCCTCATAAGAAAAGCTCTCATCAACTACCAATCCTTATAGGGGAACTATGGATGTCAGATCTCCAACCCACTTCTTCAAAATAGAGACATGGAAATTTGGATACACTGTTGCCAACTCTTTTGGCAAATCTAATTCATGTGCAACCTTACAGATAAACGCCCAACCACACCTCATCCCATACTAGGTGTAAGCGATTGTAATCTAGTATATAACCCAACGAAGAGTTGGTGTGGAATCCAAAAGGAGCGGTAGGTGTTTGAATTCAGTCACGGAGTTACGAATGTAATCTAAATGGTGGTTAGAATAGAAATTATCGAAAACATGTAGTAAAATTGAAAGGGCTGACAACAAATGTCTGGTGGGAGGATTTTTTTGTCAATTAACAACTAAAACAAATGTGAAAACTTAGGTTTCAACAAAATTAAAAGGAATTCTCGGGATGTGATTGATTATAAGCTAATTACGTTATATTGGTAACTGAGATTTATTAAAAACTTGCCGAAACATTGCTGGTAGGCTAGAATATAAGTGCAACAGTTTTCTCTCTAACAACTATTACGATTTAAATCATTTCTCTCGAATATCGTCAAGCTTAACACTACAAAACAACCCAAATCCTTAATTATGTATTCTCTCGAGCTAGATAGGTAGGAATGAGCAAAGATTCACTCTCTCGAGTTGAATCCACAACGAACCACATACTACAAACATCAATTGATAACCTTGGGTTTAGAACCTCTCTCTCTCGCAAGCCCAAAACACTAAGCTAGAATTGTATTTGCTACTATAATTCATGAATTACTACTCAGCTATCAATCAAACCCACATTAAAATAGAAAATAATTCATTAAACAACAATACCCATAAGCAAATTAAGGAAATAATCACATGATCACAACCCAACAATTGGGGTTGTATCTAAACATCATAAAAAGAGAAAAACAATTACCAACTACATTAGCCATGTGGTGGGTAAAAGTTCCCAAATCTTTACAATGGTTCAACTTGCTTAAGCTGAAAGACCCAGTTGCAAATCCTCAAAGTTAAACCACAAAAGTCTACAATGGATGCTGAAAAATTGAGAGAAGAACTCAAAAACTCGAACTTTGGGAATCAGAACAAGAAATAACTATGTGAGACTCCTAAAATTTCATTTAAAATTTCAATTTATAGCTGTCCAATTTTTGGCATGAAAAGTCATTCCGCGGAGTAAGTCGGTCTTCGCCAACCAGGTCGGCCATCCGCCCTTTGCTCCAATCCATCGCCAGTTTGTATTGGCCATTTCTCTTCAGGTTTTGTGACTTTAAGGGATCAAGGTTTCTATGGCAGACTCATTCGGCAATCCGCCGACTGCCCATTCTTGTTGCCAAGTTTGTTCTTCACCTGGGATGGCACGCTGGAACTTTAGGCAAGCTAAAGAGCCACTCGGCGGTTTGCCGAGTGGTCTGGGCGATCACCAGGATCGCTTTTGTTCACTTTTTTTAGCTTCTGTGTTACTTTTTGCCCGATAGTGTCGTTGCCTTGCACTTTGCCTTTAATGTTGTAAATCAACACTTTAACATCAGTTTAGACCATAAATTAGGCATTTGAGGACACTTAAACTATCAAAACAAAGTCCTAAATAGGTCAAAAATCTCGAACTTATCAACACCGCCAACTTAAATTTTTGCTTGTCATAAAGTAAAAACTCAAGATCAATCAGTTCAACACACATACAATGCTCAATTGTGCACTAAAAAATTCAAATTGTGACTCACCATTATCAAGTGTACTCAAGCTCACAATGCTTGCTTCAAATGCAAGTTCAAGCTCAACAAAGGTATTCAAATGCCCTCACAACAACGATGATTCCATATTCACAAAACATTTCTCAAAAATTTAAGGTCCCAGAATCATATACAACTCTCATACACACAAAGATGAAGACATGCATGACTCCACCCATAGGCTTGTCCTTATTTTCCAGTCAACAGTCGTTTTAGCTCACTCAAGATCACAAAGTTCTCTTTAAGGCTTGTAACGGGGCTGAGTGTAAAGGTATGGTCATTTATGCAGTGGCGTCTATCTTCACAAAGTATGGCCCGAAACTCACTGTTTCACCTTCTCTTTCTCATTCAAACATTTTCATAATTCATCCCATTATTCAACTAAATATGAATCACCGGATACCCAAATTTGTTCAGTATTTTCACGCACTTTATTTCACAACCTTTTTCTCTTTTTCTGTCTTTTTCTTTTCTTTCTTCTTTTTCACTTCTTTCTTTTTTTTATATGGAGGGGTTCAATCTTTTTCAAACTAATCCATCAAAGGTGGAATCTTTACACTTCTTGACTTTCCTTCTTTTTCACCACACCCCCAACTAAAACTTTTGGCCTAAGTTGGCTATTCAAACAAACCAATACTTCATGAAGGTTATGGGTGATGGGATAAAAAGGCAAAGTTGTTCAAGTTTCTTCCTAGAAAAGGATAGGCTCAAAAGGTCTCAAGCAAGGTTCACACATCTCACAAGGTGGACCATAAAGAGCTATATTGTTAAGTTGGTTCACTCTTCAAAATTCTTGCATAAGATCATTTGAATTGCTTGCTTTACTCAATCAATCGGACCAACGGGGCAAATGCTAGGTGTCATCAATCACAATGTTCAGGGGATAGCCTTACCACACAAGGCATTGATATCAAATAAGACTCCACACTTTCTAGCTAGCGTGCAATGTTCATCACAAGAGACTTAATCGACAATCGGCTAGTCACAACGAGATTCTAAAAGTTGGCATAGTGCCTATGTAACTTAGTTTGCCTCATCGTAGCCGCACATTCCTTTTGTTTAATTAAGAGGACTATTCAAGTCATCGGTATTGACTACAAACGACACTCAAATTTGCAAAGAATAGTTACAATCATACACAAAAGAGGTGGCAAAAAAATTTAAAATTGGTTCAAAACCATTTCAACACACTTTAAAATTAAAACTAAGGGCCACAATTTATCAACAACCCAAATATATTTAAACCAAGAAGCTCAATATTCACAAGAACACAATCTAAATCAAACAAATATTCATAAAACAGCCCACAAGAGGTTGGTATGGAAATACCTCACCCCACCAACAAAATAGGCAGTTGTCCTCAATTGCAACTAAAAATAGAAACAGTCTAAAAGAGGACAAAATGGAGAAAAAGTGAATCAGCCTGCCAGGCTAGGCCTGGGGTGAAGTCTGCATATCTACAGTTCCCTCTGTTTATGCATCAGTGCCCAGTATCTCAGCATCCTTGAATCCACTGGTTCCCACCATGGAATCATCCCTCAAAGAGGCCTGTACAAATGTTTACACCATGGCTTCCTGTAGGTCTACCAAATCATCATAGACAGCTGCATCAGTAAAAACCTAGCTACTCCTCATCTGTCTCAGCCTCAGACTCAGCAACAACATCATCAGCTCTAACCTCATCTCTGGTGATAGCCAAAGGCACCTCAGAACAAGCTTAAATATCTGCACTCGGCATGTCGAGAATCTCCACGGTCCCATATAGTGAAGTAAAATCACTGGACTTCAACTAGTCGATATCTTTTCTCAGCCCAATAACCAGAGCATCAGTGGCTCATCGCCCTTCTCATACTCCTCCATTCTCATAGTTAGTGCATCCAACGCCAACTTGTGTCTCTAAATCTGAACACCATACTCCCTCATCTCAGCCTTAATGGGGGTCAAGGCAGCAATAATAGTCTGCTCTATCATCCCAGGCATTGAGGCATCTACTTGGGAGGCATGCACATTAGTTGATTGGGCTAAATATCCTATCTTGTAAAGCATGGCCTGGGTGATAGGGGGTCGGGAGGCAGAAGCAGCAGCAATAGAAGATCTAGGCGGAGGGGGTGCAACAAATGTAGTCAGAATCATAGAAGAGGAAGGTCCAGTTGTACCTGATGGCCCACTAACCTGAGGAGACATGATTTCCTCTATAGGCAATGTATTAAAGTTGACCTCCGGGGATGTATCTTCTGGTGCTGCCCTTGTCCTATCAGCCTCATCCCGTATGTACTCGGCTTCAAGACGTTGGGTATCAGTAGAGGAGGTAGGTGTAACCTCCACATCCATCTTATCATCTCTTAGATGTGAGCCTGTCTGCACAACTCGGTGATCAACACTAGAAATGGGAGAGAGGTTTGGCGCGTCTTGGCCCTCATGGCCATCTCCTGCTCAATCAACAACCCCACATTCAACCTCTTCCTAGTAATACTAGAACCCAGACAAGCTGCCTTCGGGTGGCGAAGGATAGACTCATTCTGAGACAACATAATAGTGCTATTGATGAACCCAAACCAGTATCTGGCATTTTTAGGTCCTTTTTCTCAATGGGTGCACCTCTCTCAATCCACCTCGGGCTATTGTCGGAGAGAAGGTGTGCTAGTTAACCTTTTAAATCATCCAAGGTTTTGGTCTGGACAAGACTATGGTAGTCATGCATACAATTGGTAGAGCATTCAAGGACTGCATTTATGTGAGAATTGCTGCATTTCACCTTCTTTCCCAGGACCACCACAAAGTTTACCAGTTTGAAGGCACTGACCTTCTTCTTCTCTTTTGGCACCAAGTCTCCGTAAGTTGAATAGAATTCCCGGACCCAAGTAGGAATGTAAAACCTCGGGGTTTAGGGAAAATTAAAAAATAGTGGTACTGTAGAGTACTCATACCTCTGGATGTTTGTCCACTACTATGTCGGTAGATAATCTCTTCTCCTCTAATATGGTCCTCAATCGTTCGGGCTTTAGTCGATTGAGTAATCGGAGAGGAGAACCCTGTACTGGTGGGGCTGGGACCACTTTCTATGCTAGAGAAGGCACTGGAGCAGAAGTTAGAGGGGTAGGCGTCAGAGGCAATAGGATCCTAGACAGATCATTCAATGCCTTAGAGCGTAGCTCTGCTCTTCGGGTCTATAATAATTGGTCATCCTTAGGCTCAGAGATAGAAGTCTGAAAATCGTGTAAGTCCCCCTTACTGCCTGATGGGGTGAGGTGTGTGTCATTGACCCCCTCACTGTCAGAGCTCTCCTCCGCAGGTGTAACAACCACGAGCGCCTTTCCCTTGACCCTGCCTTTACCTCTCTTTTTTAGGCAACTTTTTAGCCTCATCCCAGGAAGAGCTGCTTTCTCATCAATAACAACTCCATGTGCCGGCTTCTAGGGCGACATGTCTCAATCGAAGACTTTGGGTCTAGCCATTCCTGCAAAACAATGTAGAAAAACTTAGAAATAGTAAAGAAAATATTCAAAAAATAAACTGTACGAAGAATGGCTGAAGCACTTAAGGGAGCCAGGTCGGGCTCACCAAAAGTTCTAGTGCAACAATTTCAAAAATTCATAGCTGGTTAGTGAGGTCCAGGGCCATACGTCAGATCACCGACACCAATTGGCAAACTAGAAGTAGCTTGCCGAAAGTTACAGTGCATTTTAAGGAATTAGGGGCATAGAAGCACGTTCGGTGAGCTCAGGCGTATCGCATAAAGTTACAGAACGAAACTCAGCATTGAATGAAATTAAAGGCAATCCAGGGGACTTTTGGTGAAACACCAAACCCTTCGGTGAGCTCAACTCAGCTCGCCAAATGGCCCGATGTGGAAGTATTCACCCCTTACTTCTAAATTAAGCCTACAGCACCCGAAATTATAATCAAACACGTCCACTATGAAATTAAGGAAACAACCATACTACCCATGCCCTCGGGGTAATCAGACTTACCTCGATTTGGCCAAAATTGGCCAATTAACGTCTTTTGCCCTTAAGAATAACATCAACCGCTCTATCGTTGGGAAAACTATGACAATTATCACAATACGGGGTTACTCAGAATGTACCCCGCTAAACCCATCAAAAAACTATCATAACCTAACAATATCAACTTGATTTCAACAAGCAATGACATGGGAATCATAATTAAAGGCCGATTAATAATGATGTCACTTTAAATTAGGCAAACAAACACCTCACACGATGATTACCCAATGATATTACACAACAAAATACCGATTTCATTTTAGTTCAACCATATATAGAGTTTGGGTTCAGAAAATGAACCTTTATTATCGAAATATATTTGAAATGCTAGGCTGCAGAGAAATTCCACAATCCATCCCTGAGAAAAGATTCCTAACGAAATGAGGTTAAAAATACAAAAATACTAACAACTAATATCGATGAGAGAGTATGGGAGTTGAAAAGGTGAGAAAATGAAGGATTTTGAAATTTTAAATCGTTTGGCCTTTAAAATCTTTCAGTTCGCGCGCCAATCGTTTGAGTAAGTTGCCCCTGCCCACTCTCTCGGTGATGCATCAAATGGTGCTTTCACATGCTGAGTTTTACAAAACTTTGAGCTCTTTGGGGGTTCAAATGGCGGACAAAGTCGGGGTGGCCGACCTATTCGGTGAGTTGCCGACTGAGCTTTTGGCTCGCCTAGTTTTACAGCATTCCCCATCAAGATGGGTGGTTCAAACGGCGGTCTAATTTGGGCTCGCTGACCTTTCTGGAGAGTCACCAACTATACTCTAGGCTCACGTATTTGCCCATTTTCCAACACTTTTCAATTTTCAACCAGCAAAATCAACACCGTTATTCAAAAATAAAATTTAAGAGCATCAAAGACTTGAGTTGCCTCCCAAGAAGAGCCTTATTTAATGTCGTGTCATGACTTGAATACCAATTCAAGCTTCATTTTTGGGGTTTGTCTTTGTGTCACTAGGCAACCCTACTTTTGGCCTTGGATTAAAATGAGTCGAGATTGGACGCATTTGTGTCTCCAGCTTTTTAATAGAGAGTGAGTGAGAAGTCACCATCTAATTGAGAGCTGAGACATCCTCTTTCATCTCTTTCAATACTTTGTCCGATCCTTTTACTCTTTTGAGAATGTGTGCAAGCTTGTTTTCCATACAGAAGTTCTCTAGGTCAGCTCTTTGCTCTTTAGGCTTTTGGCGTTCATGAGGCGGGTTGTATCATTCCTTATCGAACACCATCCGTTTCCTTCTAAGTAGAATTACGGTCATGTAATTGCCTATCACGATGTCTCCATCTATCATCTCTGTTCAAACCTGAATTTCCACCCGGCCTTGGATAGTTTAAACGAAACCATCCTCCATGATTTGCAAGGAAATTCACTTCCTCGTTATATAATGCCTCAAATTTTCTTTCATTGGGGTTCGCTCCACCAACACCATCAACATTTACACTCTTCAAACCACTACCCATTACATTTTTTTTCAAGATATCCAGTTGTGTCATCATTTTTGCCATGTTTTGGTCTCTCTTTTGATCCTTCTCGATCTGCTCTTTTGTCATTCTAATAGTGAGAGGAGAGACTTTGCCTTCATGAGTGTACTCTATTGATCTTGGTCATTCCAACAAGGAGTTCAGATGCTACCTCATAAGGTAGTTGCATTATA
Organism: Solanum lignicaule; assembly: GCA_029582545.1. NCBI lineage: Eukaryota > Viridiplantae > Streptophyta > Magnoliopsida > Solanales > Solanaceae > Solanum > Solanum lignicaule. The sequence continues at coordinate 13,702 of JAJOOF010062995.1, forward strand.
CCTCTGCGAAAATGTTGATCAGCAACACCATTGTTCACCGAGTCTAGACTCATATAGAAGTATTGTAGGAGCAAGTTTTTTGGAAGTCTGTGAGTCGGGCATTAAAGTACCAACTTTTGGAATCTCAGCCACGTCTCATGGATTGGTTCACTATCCAAGTGTTTAAAACCTTTGATACTATCCCTTAAGGTCATCAGTTTTTACGGGGGAAAGAATCTCACATAAAAAGCAACTGTGAGTTCATCCCAAATAGTAATGAAGTTCCTTGGGAGCTCAGCTAACCATTTGGAAGCTCATCCCATCAAACAGAATGGGAACAACCGGAGGTGAACAAATTCTTGTGATATGTTCTTGAATGATAATGGGCCACCTATGTCTACGAAGTTCCTAATATGCTTATGGGTGTCTTCATGGGATAGTCCTACATATATCCCTTTCATTTGTAGGAGGTGTAGCATCGTGCTAGTAACATGGAAGACAACATTCCCCTCAATCGTAGGTAGACGTATTTGATGAGTCCGAGATTTGGACTCATTTAGGACTTTATTTATATAAATTTAGTGTCCTCAAATGCTTATTTTGTGTCAATAACTGATGTAAAATCCATGATTTTCAGGTATATGGATCGAGGAAAAAAGCAAGGACACTATATGAAAAAAGGAACAAAGTGACATGAAACAATAAAGGAATGAAACTCTGGTGATCGCCAAGTCCAGTTGGCGAATCGCCGAATGGCTACTTGACCGCCTAAAGTTCCAGTGTGCCTAGACCTGAAGGAAAGAGCCAAGTTGGCGAGAGAAAGGAGAAATCGGCGGATCACCGAGTGGTTCCGCGATGCAATGTTGGATCACCCAAATTTACAAACCCTGAGGATGCTGAATGTCAAGACAAAGGACGATGGAAATGAGCAAAGGGCGGATCGCCGAGTAGTTCATCGAGCTCGACTTACTTCACCAAATTGGTCTTTGCAGTACATTTTTGGTGACTATAAATACATTTTTGAACATTTAGTTTAGGATCATTTTTACTCTTTAGAACATATTTTTATTAAGTTTTGAACTGAAGACAAATTTTCTTTAGCTTTTGAAGAATTGAAGTGGTTCACCTTTAAGAAATTGGAAGTGGGTATTTGAGATTCTTCGAATTGGAAAATTGTAGAGACGAAATTAATCTTACCTAGTTGATGGAAACTCAATTTGGTAATGATTTTTATCTTTTTATAATGTCTAGCTAAAACCCCAATTCTTGGGGTGTGATTATGTGATTATGGGCTGATTTAACTTATGGGTATTGCTAATTGTTAGTTTACATGCTATTTAGCAGTGAGTTTAATCAATAATTGTGGTTTAATTGAAGAATGTAGTTCTACCTTTGTGTTTTTGGCTTGCTTGAGAGAGAGGTTTTAAAACTAAGCTTATTGATTGATGGTTTGTGAGTATTGGGTTGACATGGGTTCAGCTCGAGAGAGTGAATCCTAAAATAAATCTCACACATTCAGCTAGAGAGAGTGCTAAGGTATGGGTTGTTCTTATTTTGAATGCTGGTTGATGTTCGAGCGAAATCGACTTGATTCGGGGTAAATTGTTCGAGAGAAAGTTTACCTTCTCTGTAGTCTAGCTTACTCACTAATATTTAGCTATTCTCTAATAGTTAGATTTACCCATTTGTTTATATTAGCCTATAATCGAATCAAATCCCAAGAACTCGTCTCATTATTGTTATTTCGTATTGTTTACCACTTTTTGTTGTTGATAATTTCAAACCAAAACATCCCATTTGATATGCGTGTCACCCCCTAATTTGAATAATGTCTTTACTCGATAATTTTTATTCCTATGACTGATTAGGTCATGTTCACACTCTCCTATTGAATCTGAAACACGTACCGCTCCCTGTGGGATTCGATCCCAACTCATTTAGTTGGGTTTTAGACTGACTAGCGATCGTTGACACTTATAATTGGATGAAATGTCCTTGAAACGTTAATCAGTATTGCACCAACACTCTCCTATTGGGTCATTCACATCATTGAAGTTCCCGATATCATCTTGGTGTCCAACTTGGCTACCATTACTTCTGTCTACACTCATTTCCACTGCTCAAACAAATCCAACACAAACATAAAACAAAGTAAGTCGATTCAACTACTACACAAAAAAGATTACAATATAACTTCAATAATAGAATTCTAAACAACAACCCCCCCCCCCCCGCCCGAAAGCGACGCCATTTTTTATAATGCTCAACTACACGTCATCCAACAGTGGGCGATCGTAAGATAGTATAAAACCGAACGAAGAATTGGGGTCAAAACCATAGGGAGCGGTACGTGTAAGAATTCAGTCACAAAGTTACGAATGTAATATAATTGGTGGTAGGAATATAAAATATTGAAAACATGTAGTCAAATTGAAAGGGGTGACAACAAATGTCAGATGGGGGGATTTGTTTGTCAATTAACAACTAAAACAAATGCGAAAACAGGGGTTTCAACAAGATTAAGAGGAATTCTTGTGATGTGATTGATTATACGTGTATTATGTTATATGGGTAATTGAGATTTAATAATAACTCGCTGAAACATTGCGAGTAGACTGGACTATAAGTGCAATAGTTTTTTCTCGAACAACTATTACTATTCAGGTGATTTCTCTCGAACATCGACAAACTTAGTGTTGACACCCAATTTTGGACCTCCAAAATATATATTAATCACCGAGCTTCTTAAATTTCAAACGTTTTGAAATAATTAGTTTTATAAAATTCAAAATATTTTTTAAATTACTCTTAATTATTTATGTAATTTTAATAATTTGTATATAGTGTGTATATATATATTTACATAATAGTTTATATAATTAGTATATTTTATAATTGTTCGAAATCGTGTCAAAAAGATTTTGTTATAATTAAATATTTGGTAAATTATTTTATTTAGATAATAGTTTATATTTTTTGAATTAATTATTTTATTTCATTAATTTTAAGAAGCTCAATAATTAATCGATATTATTCGTCTTATTTAACTTGGGTCATCGTTCTATTCTTAGCAGCCCACCTTCTCAAACTAAACAAACCCAACACCTAAATTTAATTCCCTTTTCTAACTCTCTTTAAAAGAGACTGCTTTGAAATTCACTTGCCCTAGAACATGCTTTTTTTTTATATTGATCTAGAATCAGCTATTCCTAGTAAACCCAACACCAATAGAAGCCCATTCCAGCAACAACATACAATACATACGCACACAACAATACCCATCGACCCCTGTACGTCAATGTCTTCTTGTCTAGCATGAAGCGGTGCCCATAAAATCGAAACCCAAATCGATCCAGTAGTGATTCAGCCCAGCTTGCGTGTCCCACTTTCTCTCTGCCTTATCTTCTCCGTACGGGAATAATCCAGGTGTCTCAATCTGTTGTCTCGCTCGTCCTTGCTCCGAGAATCAATGGTTGCCCTTATCAATCCGTTCAAATTTGTTAAGAGTGGAGAATGTTTCGTACTGAGGATAGCATATTCCTTATCAAGTGAGCTTGAATTCGAATTTTGAATTCACTTAAAATCCCTCCTGAAATTCCCCCAAATCTAGTTGAGTTCCCCCCAAATCTCATCGAGTTCCCCTCTATTTAAGCTCTCATTCTTCTTCAATGAAGGTTGAAAAAAATTTCGCAGGAGACAACGGGAAAAAATTGGAAAAAGTTAGGAAAGGTTGGAGGTGATTTTCTTTAGTTTTATCTTCAAAAGAGAAACAATATATAAAAGAGAGACAGTGAAAGGAAAAAAGACAAAAGGGAATTGAAAATTCAATAACAAATAGGAAAAATAGAAGTAGATTTTAGGGCGATAACTCTTATATATAACTAAAGTTTCTGAGTTCATTGCTTTGGAGTTGAAGCTTTTGGTTGGAATTCTTTGTTTCTAGTGGTGGAATCATTTTTCGGCAACTCGAGTTCCAGTCGCTGCCTCAAAAAAGGTATATAATCTCGTTCTTCTTATGGTCTTATTCTTAATTTGAGTTTTGTTTTGTTTGTTTAGTTTGCTGTATTGTTCTATAATTCACCAATGATAGGGTTCCCTCGTGTGATTGAGATTTTTGTCTTTCGCTGGTTTAATATGATAAGTGTGTATGTGTGGACAATGAATGTATTTCGATGTTGTTTTCTAGCCTAAGATTGTTACTGCTCTTGTTCCTTTTCGGGTTGTCATAGCTGCATTTTGTTTAGTCTTCAAACTGTTTTACTGTTCTTAGCCTATTTCTAGTCGTGGTGAATTTGTAACAACATTTAGTATTTGATGTCGCATTCTTCATTATTCCACCTCGAGTTGGATGTGTGAATCAAGATGTCAATATTTTGAGTTCATTTACTATCCTTATTATTGTTTGTTTTGAGTCTTTAGTTGTTTGTTTTGATCATATTCATTTGCATCCATGCTCCGTCGGTTTGAAATTTATCTTCTTCTATCACTCTTTTAAATTTGATTCGGAATGTTGCTTTCTGTTTATGTGAGTGCTCGGTGAATTTATAGACTGTTTGATTAGGTGGTCTAATTGCAATTTTTTCATATTATTTGGTGCCTATGACTATTAAATAGTAGTCACTGTTCTTCATTGTTTTTTTTAGCTCAATTTTGTTGTTTTTTTTTTCTATTCTTTGGCTTCTTGTTTGGAGTTTAACTATGGCTTTATTTGTTTACTACTTTTCCTCTTCAATTAAATATCAATTTGTCAATGAAATAGTAAGTTAGTTGAAGCAGTAACTTGAATATGAAGAGTTGGGTCACTATAGCATGGCTTTAGTTTTCTTTTAGTCTTTTCTTTCCATTTATTAGTATTCGTTGAATTCAGTATTTGTTGCCAGTACTTCATTTATTATTCATTCCATTTCTCTTAAGGCTAAAGAAGTGTACATATATCATTCTATTCTTCAGTTGATATCCATCTTGGTTTAAAATGTTACTGTCTAAGATATCTTCATTTGAATTTCTAACTTTTGTTTTCATTTTCTTTTGCCTCATGTGAATTTTGCCTGAGTTCGCCATGAACTCCTCTCATTTGCATTACGAATTGGGCCATAAAGGCCTGATGTTCCTCCCTTCTCGAGTCAGCCCTCAATTACCAGCAATGGAGCTAACAAACAGGTCCCCGAAAGTTGATATACAGGTGTTCAAGAGTGCAAGAAGGGTAGTATGCACGATGTATACATCAGTATACGTGAGATATACATCAATATACAGTGATATACATTCACTGTATACGTTGTATAAATGCAGAGAAGTGGGCCCAAAAAGCCCCCCTAAAATTTCATTTTTGTATTTTGTTATTTTTGGGCCTAAGCCCTTCTATTGTAATTATTATTATTTGTTAGTTATTAGGACAGTTTACAAGGGGGTAAGGATTGGGCCAAAGGCCCAAAGAAAAAACCAAATTTCAAAGATTAGTTTAGGACAGGTATATTGGGCCTTTGGTCCCAAAACAAAAAATTGGGCCCAAGTGCTGGCCCAGGCGGACAGAAAACCAGACCTTGGCCCAAAACTCATTCTATTTATTTTATATGTTTCGTATTTGTTTAATTGTTTATTTGCTAGTTAATTTAAGGTTTTTCCTTAATCCAAATCCCCAAAAGATGAACCACTCATATTTTTAAAATCAGACAAGTATATTTTATTTAACTTTAGAATATCTAGTACATAAGTAATGTCCTTTTATCCTCTTTCCCTTTTAAAGCAATTTCAAGTCTTAAATTGTTGTTTCTTTAAAACGAAGTATGCTTTTTATTTTAAAATTATTTAGCCAAATAGTTAATTGCTGGATAATCGCGTATTAGCGGGCATTACGGGTGCCTTCAAACCCTTTCCGAAATGCTAATAAGAACCCTGAACCCCCTTTTAAATATTCTTCAATTGATTTTCTGTTTTAATCTTTTAAAGGACCAGTTTTCTTAATTTTACCTTAAAAATTAAGTGGCAACTCTAAACTAGTCTAAAATAACTTTTTTAAACAAAACACTTAGCATTAAATAATGACCTAAAACCATAATTTATCTACTCTCTCGACCTAGATAGGTAGGAATGAGCCAAGATTCACTCTCTCGAGCTGAACCCACAACGACCCACAAACTACAATAATCAATTGATATCCTTGGCTTTAGAACCACTCTCTCGAGCAAGCCCAAAACACTAATCTAGAATTGTATTTGCAACTATAACTCATGAATTACTACTCAGCTATCAATCAAACCCACATTAAAACAACAAATAAATCATTAAACAACAATACCCATAAGCAAATTAAGCAAATAATCACGTGATCACACCCCAATATTTGGGGTTCTAGCTAAACATCATAAAAAGAGAAAAACAATTATCAACTACATTAGACATGAACTGGGTAAAAGTTCCCAAATCCTTACAATGCTCTAAATTGGTTAAGTTCACAGACCCACTTGCAAATCCTCAAGTGAAACCTCAAAAGTCTACAATGAAAGCTCAAAAATTGAGAGAAAAACTTAAAAACTCGAACTCTGGATATAAGAAATAGAAAGAAATGTGTGAGAGTGGGAGAGACTCCTAAAATTTCATTTAAAATTTCAATCAATAGTTGTTCAATTTTTGGCCTGAAAGGTCATTCATCGGATTAAGTCGGGCCTGGCCAACCGGGTCGCCGATCCACCTTTTGCTCCAATCCATTGCCGATTTGCATTGGTAATTTTTATTCAAGGTTTTGTGATTTTAGGAGATCAAGCTTGCCATCGCGGAGTCGTTCGATGATCCGCCGACTGCCCATTCCTGCCTCCAAGTTGGTCCTTCACCAGGGCTGGCACGCTGGAACTTTAGGCGATCTCAAGAGCCACTGGGCGGTTCGCCGAGTGGTCTTGGCGATCACTAGGATAGCTTTTCTTCACTTCTTTAGCTTGTTTGTTCATTTTTGCCCAATAATTTTTTTGCCTTGCTCCTTAGCTTTAAATGATGAAAATCAACACTTTAACATCATTTTAGAGCATAAATAAGGCATTTGAGGACACTTAAACTATCAAAACAAAACTCGAAATGAGTTGAAATCTCGGACCCATCACTTACCAACACGCCTCAAAATCTGATATGGGCCTACATATAGGGGACTAATCTTGCCTTTCTTACCAAACCTCATTACACCCTTCATAGGTGAGATTTTCAAGTAAACCCATTCGTGCATGTCAAACTCAATATCCCTCCTTCTCACATCGGCATATGACTTTTGCCGACTTTAAGTCATTTTCAACCTTTCCCTTATAAGCCGAACATTCTCCATGGCCTCTTGTATCAATTCGGGACCTATTAGGGCAACATCACCCACCTCAAACCAACCTATAGGAGATCTACACTTCCTACCATATAAGGCCTCAAATGGAGCCATATTAATACTACAGTGATAGCTATTATTGTAAGCAAACTCAATCAATGGAAAATGGTCATCCCAAGTGCTCTTAAAATCAATCACACAAGCCCTCAACATATCTTCCAATGTTTGAATAGTACGCTCCACTTGCCCATCGGTTTGGGGATGAAAAGTTGTGCTAAGCTTAACCTTAGTGCCAAGACCCTTTTGTAATGACATCCAAACTGATGCCCAACCTTTACTTATTAGAAATTTGGACACTTAGCCATAAATACCGCAATATCCTTCTTCATCACATTCCACCTATAGACCTCCCGTAAATCACAGTACGTCATGGTGGCTTCTGGATAACGGAATGCCTCAAACTATGACCTTCTGAAAAGATTTGTTACCTTAGGTCATCCATATTTGGAACACATAACTAACCTTGTTATCCAAGAGCACCATGTCGCCCTTGGGAGAAAACCGCTACGGATTTCTTAAGCACTGTCTCTTTCAACTGCCTCTTTCAATTATACAAAAATTGGATCAAGACCTTTCTTGGTTTTCACATACGTCACAAAACATGATTTGGAACCATTGTAAACCATAACAAAACCCTTGGTGGAGTCCTCTATTTGAACACCTAACCGATCCAATCTATGAACATATCGAACTACCTCTTTCTTTTCTTCTTTAATATGAGCCACACTGCTCATAGATAATCGAATTAGAGGATCCGCTACCAAATTAGCTTTACCAGGGTGATAAAGGACACTCATGTCATAATCTTTCAATAACTCAAGCCACCTTCTTTGTCCAAGGTTTAAATCTTTAAAACTAAACACACATTGCAAACTCTTGTGGTTGGTAAACACATCTACACGCACTCCATAGAAATAGTGCCTCAAAATCATTAAGGAAAAAATGACTACCGCTAACTCAAAGTCGTGAGTAGGATAATTCTCTTCATGTATATTAAGTTGCCTTGATGCATCGGCAATAACTTTCCTATTTTGCATAAGCACACACACTAGCCCAATTCTCGAGACATCACAATAAACCACAAAACCATACGTCCCTTCACGTAAGGTCAACACTGGAGCGGAACTAAGTCTATCTTTCAACTCTTGGAAACTATTTTCACATAATTCGGACCATATGACCTTAACCTTCTTTTGAGTCAAATATGTCAAAGGAGAGGCAATTGAATAGAATCCCTCAACAAACCTCTAAAATAACTGGCCAAACCCAAGAAACTTCAAATACCCAAAGGAGTTAGAGGTCTAGGTAAACTCTTGACCGCATCCATCTTCTTAGGATCTACCTGAATACCCTTACTGAATAGAATATGACCAAGGAAAGCTACAGACCTTAAATAAAATTCACATTTGCTAAACTTTGTAAAAAGTTGTTGGTGCTTAAGAATTTGCAACACAATCCTCAAATAATCAATATGTTCATCCTCACTCCTTGTGTAGATCAAAATATCATCAATGAACACACTCACTAATATATCACGGTATAGTCTAAAAACCCTATTCATGAAAACTATAAATGTCACCGGTGCATTAGTCAACCCAAATGACATAACCAAAAACTCATAATGACCAAACCGAGTTTGAAAAGTTGTCTTCGGAATTTCATCATCTTTCTATTTCAATTGTTGATAACCCGATCGGTGATCAATCTTAGAGAAATAACTTACTCCTTGAAGTTGGTCACATAAATCATCTATCCTTGGTAGAGGATACTTATTCTTAATGGTCACCTTGTTCAACTATCTAAAGTCAATACACAATGAGAGAGAACCATCATTTTTTTTAACAAACAAAACCGGAGCACCCCATGGAGAGATACTCGGTCGGATGAAACCATTATCCAACAAATCCTTCAATTGTTCTTTCAACTCCTTAAGTTCTACCGAAGCCATACGATAAGGAGGAATAGAGATAGGTTGAGTATCTCAGAGAAGTTCAATATCGAAGTCTATTTCCCACTTAGGAGGAATACTGGGTAAGTCATCTCAGAAAACTTCTGGAAATTCATTAACAACGGGGACCAACTCGAGAAAAGGTGTTTCGGAATCTACATCCTCACCCTAACTAGATGGTAAGAGAAACCCTTAGAAATCACCTTTCTAGCTTTAAGATAAGTGACAAACTGACCCTTAGGCATATAATTACCCTATATCCACTCTAGGATAGGCTCATTTGGGAAATGAAACTTGACTACCCGAGTTCTACAATCAATAGAAGCATAACACGAGTGCAGTCAATCCATACCCAAGATAACTTCAAAATCTTGCATATCAACATCTACCAAGTCAACAAGAGTAACTCTATGGGAAATGGAAACAAGACACTTTATATAGACCCTCTTAGCCACAATAGAATCACCGACAGAAGTAGAGACAGAAAAAGGTTCTAGCAATATATCCGGAAGAACTCATAGCCACATATGGTGTCACAAAAGACAAGGTAGCACCGAGATCAAGTAAAGCACATACATCAAGTTTGAAACCTTTCAACATACTGGTAACCACATCAAGGGAATTCTATTGTTTTCCTCGAGTCTGAAGCGCATAAAAACGGTTTTGCTTAGGAGAATTGGAACTTGCACCACTAGTAGTAGCTTGCTTGCCCTCTCTTCCTTTAGTCGTAAGCATTGGGAAATTCCTCATTTTGTGACCACTCTTACCACAACTAAAGCAACCATATGTTTCAGCTAGGAACTTACCCTCGTGCTTCCTTCCACACTTAGCGAAATTAGACCTGGGAAATGAAGATCCATTACCATTACCTCCTTGAGGCTTAGGGTTAGACACCCCATCTTGGTTGAACTTAGGAGGAGCATTTGAGGAACCTTGACCGGAAAACCTTTGTTGGAATGTAAGACGACCTTGTCCGTCGGACCTTGCATTAGAGAAATTACCATCACCGGTCTTATTCCTCTTTACCTTACTAGACTTTTCATTGAGTTTCTCCTCCTCAATTTGTTGTGCACATACCATGATATGAGAGATTTCCATGTCATTAATGAGCATAGCGGTTCGGCACACTTTAGCCATCACTTCAGACACACCTGAAATAAACTTACTCATCTTATCCATTGAATCAACAACCATTATTTGAGCATACTTCAACAATTGAGTAAAATTTAGAGAATATTCCCTCACACTCGTAATTCCTTGTCAAAGGTTAATGAACTCAAGCACCTTATCCTCCCTCATACTAAAGGGAAAGAACCTATAAGAAAAGTGGCCTTAAACTTCTCCCAATCAAGAGGATCCGCATCTTCTGGTCTCTTTTCTTTCCATTCGTTATACCATATTTGGGCCACACCCTTTAGTTGATAAGAGGCCAACTCCGCCTTTTCCACCGGCGTAACTCCCATGATTATCAAAACCTTTTAGACCTCATCAATAAACTTTTGAGGATCTCCCTCAACTTTAGAACCGTGAAACTTTGGAGGATTCATACTTGTGAAGTCCCTCACTTTTGAAGCCGTCGTGCCCACATTTGGGTTCACGGGAACCACTACCTCCCTATTGGCTTTAGCCATCATGGCTTGAGCCAACATCTAAAAAGCAGCCCTAAACTCCGCATTAAGAGCTTTTGGAGGAACTTCTCGTTCCTCATTCTCCCTCGTATTCCTTCTGGTATATGCTCTTCGTGAAGCTATATCCAGAAGAACATAGGATATTGATTAGGAGAGAGACCTTATAGAGTTGAACTCTATCCCATGACTTAGGAGTAATAAAAAATGTGGAGTTTCCTAATCGTCTAGTAGAGTCTCATTCATAAATGTGGCGCGCTTCACACTTATGAACAAGACTCTACTAGACGTGGCTTATGAGATATTGTAGGACCATTCTAAAATTTGTGCTCTGATTGCCAAGTTTTTCATGACCCAGGGGTACCCTGTAGATATAACATAGTAGAACCCCGAAGTACGCCATACAAGCCACTTATCTCTCATAACATAAGAAATCGAACAATAGGATGAAATTGGGCCTAGACCATACATCATGTCCAAAAGAGAAAATACATGAAAAGAAGTCAAACAATAAAAATCCATCCCCGAAGTATGAGCACTCACCAAAGCTCGGAAATCTCAAACTCAACCACTAGCCACAAAACTGAGTACCTTGACTGTAGGACCCTTCATTTGGGGAAATGTAGGCAAGAGTATGCGTTAGTACAAAATAATGTACCAAGTATGATAGCAGGCATAAAATATTTAAATCATGCTAAAGGTGACATTTCATTTCATGACATGCAATTGACCAAGCTAAAACATGATATAAAAAGTTAGAAACATAAGTCATAAAATGATGGTCAATGCAAGCTAACTTCATCTTTAAAACCTATGAACTCATATGCAATACTTCTTGAAGTAACCTTAGTTGATTATTACTTGTGGTGGATTAGCATTAACCGACATAGAGACCAGGTGAGCTATAACATGATCCCCCGGTGTCTCCCACATCAAAAATGATTGTCGTACTTGCCAAAGTAAGGACCATGAACTTCTAGCTTAATTGAATCCACTAGGTAATCAACCTATGTGGGCAAATAGTTAAGGAATAAAGAGATTTCTACTAGAAACCCGACTTCTACGAACGGGGGAGCTTCCATCTCATGAGATTGCTTCTAGAAACTCGTCCTTTACTATGGGAGAGCTTCCATCCCATCATCAACAACCACTCGGTGCTAAGCATAAATACCAAAGAATAGTCATTTCTTAGTTGACTTCATCAATCATGGAAAGGTGCTCTTGGACAACCAATCCAAGATAGTTCATTAGGATAGCTCTTACTCTTTGATTCAATTAGGTGAGAAAGCCTTTCAACCTAAGAATCCTTTCTATATGAGAAAACCTTGCACATCATGCTATTATGTGTTTATGAGAATATCCTTTCACAACAAAACATCATCATTGGTACTTCACTCACAAAGCACCCTTAAAACATTTCCATGGATTTCATAAGAAAATGCATAAGTCCATAATTTACCTCTTGAGGTTCAAAACTCACTTTCAATCATCAATGTTTAGAAAAAATGGGTTCGATATTTATTTCATCATAAATACATGTAAAGCATGCAATACATGCTCAATTTCATAAAACACTTCCTTGAAGATCAAAATCCCACATCATATGATTCATAACTTGATAATATAGGGAATACATGGGTTCAAAGGGAAATCATCATATTTCATCCATTGATGAATAAGAGATCATAATTTAATAATTTAAATCAATAACGAAAAGAACCCATGATAATTGAAGAAAACCCTAACTCAATTTGGGAATTCTACCTTTTGAAATAGAGGAATTTGGGAACTCCATGGATGAAAACTATCATACCATGAATCCAAAAGCCAGCCTTCGATGGAGAATTGATATCTTGACTTGAAACCCTAAGTTGAATCTTCTTCTTCTTCAAGTTTCTAATGAGAGAAATATTTAGAGGGGATATTTTTTTTTTTTTTGTGAATTTGGAAGAATGAAGTAAATTGGTTAATTTGGGGGCGTTAAAAAAGCTTATATAGAGGTCTTAGTAAAGGGTCAAACGATGTAGTATAGGAATTAATAAATTAGGAAAAGATCAAACTGCACCTTACAATAACTGCCAGGAGACTACCGACGAACCCGAGTCCACAGATCGTGATCTGAATCATGGCCCATCTTGGTGGAACGTGGTTGGTCAATAGAAACAACAATTTTTGCCTGTGCATCATGGACCCTGACCACGAATCGTGGTCTGGCCTATGGTCTGTAGGTCATGCCGTGGTCCTGTGCCTCAACACTACCTTTAGGCAGGGCCATCCACGGACCACACCTACGGTCCGTAGTCCCATCCACAAGCCGTGGGTGGCCTTCATGGCAGACACCTACAATTTCCCAAAACTTGATATGTTTTCCTTTTTCGTATACGGGGTGTTACAAATATGCTTAGGGTTTTGAGAAGAGTTCAATAGGAGAAAAGAGGAAAGATTCAAGGCGTTCATCAACATTCATGAGATTTGTCGAGGAATTTTGCCTAATTAAGGTATGTAAGCTCTCAGAGTGTTGCGTTTGTTCACCCACACACCAATAACGTGATTTTCAATCCGTAAGTTTGTTTTTGAGGTTGAATGACTTGATTTCTTGAAGTTTCGTTCTTAAATTGTTAATGATTAGTTTGATGAGTTGTTGAGATAAATGTTAGGAGTTCGAGGGTTATTTTTATTAGACTTTTGTGTACTTATGTTGGGTATTCTAATATAAGTGAGTTGGGAAGAAACCATTTGATTCAAAATGAGAATCTCCCAAATTGAGATATTTTGTTTTTTTACATACAAACTGAGTTATTATTATATTTTTAAATACATTGAGTTGTCATCTACTATTTTATATGCTTTATATAAACTACATAGTTATTATTGTTTTTCTATTGTATTGAGTTAAGTATCCATGAGTTGAGGTTGAGTTGAGTAGAGTTAAGGTGAGTATGTTTACTTATTTCCAAGTTCAAGCTTTTACGTTATGTTTAGTATTCCCATTACATGCTCGTACATTCAATGTATTGATGCAATTTGGCATGCATCTTTTATGATGCAAATTAAAGAGCTCAAGGTCATCAACATGCGATCCCTTGATACCATTTGCAGTTCCAGAATTTTCTAGTGAGCCTTTTTACTTTCGAAGGATCTGTTATTTATTTTCTTCTATTTCAGTTTTGTTAGGATGATCGGGGGTCTTGTCCCGACATCCCTTATAGTATTAAAGATTGCATAGATAGACAATAGTAGTTCATGAGTCTTTTTTATTTTCCATTAGCAATGTTTGAGACTTGAGTTGCGTTCTTTTTGCCAGTTGAATGTTCTTATACATTTATGAGTTTATTATTTTGAGATATTGAGATAAAATTTAACTTTTAAAGTTCTTTTATTGTTAAGTAAGTCTTCCGCTAAGCGTTGAGCCAGGCCAAGGGTTCGATTGGAGCCAGCAATGGTTCTCGAGTGCTTATCACATCCACAGTGTAGGCTCGGGGTGTGAAAATCATGGTATCATAGCATAGAGTTCAAGAGCCTTAGGGTGTCTATGAAGTCATGTATATAGAGTCCTAGTTATCAGTGTGAAGCGTGCCACAGCTACAAATAGTAGGCTGTGACATTTAGGAAATATCTCAGTTATTTAATATTATTTGGGTGCGATTGAGTTCAACTCTATAAATTTTCTTTCTAGTTCTTGCTTGAGCGTATCTTTCAAATAATGCCTCCATGAAAAGTTATTCGAGGTCATCGTGCTAGGAGAAATGTTGATCCATAGAATCAAGGGGTCCACAATGCACCAGAAGTGCAACCCCAATCAGAGGTGATGAGTCCAAAAATTGGACTCATTTAGGGATTTATTTTAATAGAAATAGTATCCTTGAATGCTTGTTGTATCTTAATACCTGATTAAAATGTTGAAGTTTTATGTATTTGAAGTTTTAGTGCAAGCATGGACACTTAGGTGCAAAACAAAGCAGATAGGGCTGAAAAGAACAAAAAATGGAATCCTGCGAATCACCGAGTTCAACTTGGCAAATTGCCGAAATGACATGAACCACCGTTCATTCCAGTACGCGAAGCCTTGAAGGAAGTGGATCAAAAGGCGAGGAAAGGAGCAGTCGGCGAGTCGTCGATCAGTTCCGCGAAGCAGTACTGTACTGCCCAATGATCCAGAATGCGAGGATGCTAAAGGCAAGACACTGAAGGCGATGAGCTGACCAAAAGGCGGATCACCGAGTTCATCGGCGATCTCGACTAATGTCGCCGAACAATCCTCCGCAGCACAATCTGTGCAAACTATAAATACTAGTTAGGATTGTAGTCTTAGTGTGGAACAATTATTATTATTATTTTCACTTTAGAACATAATTTAGCTGATATTTTTCTCTCAAATTTGTAGAGGGTTTTGTGGAGACTTGAAGAAAGGAATTCTTCTTTCCCAAGTTGGAAGTGGGTCTTCTCTATTAATTTTCCTTTTTTTAATTGAAGGTTTAATTTATTATACCCAGTTTATATCATTATCATGTTAGGTAAAATTTCTTATTTCTTGATGTGTGGATAAAAACCCCATTCTTGGGGTGTGATTTAGCAAATATAGGTTGATATTCTGGCTGGCTCTTGCTTGCTGATAGGTTAGATGTATTTTAATGATGATTTCACCTAGTGGTTGTGGCTTAATCTAAAGGATTTGTAATTGCAAATACAAAATCCACCCATGTGTTTTCGGCTCTCCCGAGAGGGAGGTCGCAAAACCAAAACCACTAGACTGATGGCCTATGGAGTGGGTCGACATGAGGTTCAGCCTGAGAGGGTGAACCCTAGTCCCATATCCTAACACTCAGCTCGAGAGAGTGAGTGGGGTAAGGTGTAGGTTGGTCTTTATGCGGCAAATGGGTGTCCGAGAGGAATGCATTTGAAACTTGGTAAGTTGCCCGAGAGGGAACTTATTTCCATTTAAAGCTTAGCCCACTCACTATTATTTTGCAAATTTCCTATTGAAAGCATGTACCCACCAATTTATCTCAACTATTATTGCGGTCCTATCCCAAGAACCTTTCCCCATACTTGATTTTCTTGTTATTTTGCTGTTTTAGTACTTGTTACAAAACCCCCTTTGATATTTGACACTTTTGTGTTGCCCCTTTTAATATACAATGTATTTTATCACAAATTTCTTTAGCTACGACTAGTTAGAATGTAAATTTTATTTTTCTATCAATTCTCAAAACTGCTCCCTTGGGACACGACCCCAACCCTTGATTGGGTTACTATATTATCGACGATCGTAGACACTCATACCGTAGGATAGTGTCGTTGGTCATGATAAGCATCAAAATGGCTCCACTGCCAGAGAGTGGTGTTATTTGACAATTTTTAGTTCACTAGAATTTTCGTCTTATTAATCATAGATTATTAATTTTACTCTTAGTCTTGTTTTTCTTTGAGTTTTTGATTGTATGTAATCCCAAGGATCATTGGCAAGATTTTATTTTTTTCTTAGTTTTAGCTTTACTAACTTAATTTTTAGGTTTTCTTTGCTTGTTTGTGTTGAAAACAAAAATTATGAATTAGGACGTGGGGGATAGTTTCCACGCAAACAACCCATTGAATATTGACTTGCACCGAGAGGACATGGACGATGTTAATAGTGTTTATGACCCCGCTCCATTGGGTGAGATAGGTGCAATTCGCTTGCCACTGGGTGGTCGAAACGAAAATTTTGAAGTCACTAGCACAACACTCCGTCTCATACATTCATGGTGCCTATATGGAGGATTGGATTATGAAGACTCACATGAACATATCCAAAGCATTTTGGACGTATGTGCTCCATTGTCATTCAAAAATTGGTCGTAAGAAGCCATTAGGCTTCGCTTATTCCCATTGTCACTGACAAGAGCAGCCACTACGTGGTTGTCTAAGCTTCCCAAAAGTTTTATCATATCATGGAAAGAATTAGTCACAGCTTTCCACAATAGATCCTTTCCCCCGTCAAACATGATGAAGTTGAGGGACGACATTCAGAATTTCAAACAAAAAGCGAGTGAACCAATTCATCAGTCGTGGATTAAATATAAAAGGTCTCTGTGAAAATGCCTAAAAAATGGGCTGCCAAGTGAGTTGCTACTCCAATATTTTTACCGAAGTCTTGATTCAGTCAACAAAGGGATAGCTGATCAATTAGTTCAAGGCGGCTTAATGCTATAGCCCTTTGAGGTGGCCTCATTTCTCCTAGATGGTATGGCGAGAGTAAATCAAGCTTGGTACCCCAAATAAGATCAAGTCTCCCCTCTGGGTTTCAGGCTGACGCAAGAGCAACTCGATAAAGAATAAGAGAGGGATGAAAACATCAAAAAGATGTTGTCTCAGATGAAAGATTTACAAGAGCACATGAAAGGCAACTATGAAGTGTTTCGCGCAGAGGGGGTTTCTTTTTCCAATAACTTAAAATCGGGAGGGAATCAAGGTCGGAACCACAGAAGGAACGAGGAGGGTTTCCACCCGCACTATTAACCGCGGGTTGGAAATCAATGTTGGAACCACCCTAGAGGTGAAGGACCTAGGCAATATTTCCAAGAGTGGACTGAGCATAACGATCATGAAGAATACGAAAATCAATTGAGTGACAGCAGCCCTAGGGTGAATGATCTACTGACACGAATTCTTGAGAAAGTTGAAGGCTCTGATGATTTACTAAAGGGAATGAGAGATTATTTTTCTTCGCTAAATAGTAAGGTGAACTCTCATGCTAATGCCATCAAGATGCTGGAAGGTCAATTGAATCTCCTATCAGCCCAACTAACAACCAAGATGCCAAGGGAAAATGAGGAAGAAGATATGGCCACTACTAGAATTTTGGACTATAGCAACAGTTTCATATGCGTTGCAATAAGACCTAAAACCGTTGCCATAGAGCTACAGCAACGGTTTGTCAACCGTCTCATCCGCTCGCGTTACTATAGCTCTATTGTAACAGTTAATGTAACGGTTCTCGAAAGCGTAGCTATAGGGACCTCTATTGCAACGGTTTTCCTTCCATCTATAGGCACTATAATATTACAACAATTGTAACGGTTAACAACTGTTACATTAGGGGTTGTGGTAACTATTAGCAAGCGTTGCAATAGAGTCCGTTGCCATAGGATGTTCTTATCGTAGCACTTTTTAAAATATTATGGCAACCATTTTTTATTGATATTGCAACCGTTTTATTTTCTATTACAACCAATCTATATG